>JAMKCH010002060.1:0-38216 GCA_023653785.1 Ophioderma brevispina | reverse complement strand
ACAATTTTGCGACAATTATATTTTCGGCTTCTCTAGTAAGACGAACAATTGGCACATTTTTAAAAAAAACTGATGAATCTGAAATTTTTACCCCAGTGTGACCTTGAACACCCTTTTGGCCTTGGTACTCTTTGTACATAACCAAACCCATGCAGATATGGCCAACTATACTTTTCTTTAATCCTTGAAAGTACTGAACATGATGTTATACTTTAAAACACATTTTGCCCCCTTTTTATATTTTGACCCCTGTATAAACCCTGCCCCCCAGAATACAATCAAAGAACACATTTAATAAATGACACCCATGATTTGCGGAATCCCTTCACATTTTTTGATTAGAAAACCTTGGTTGCAAGATTGTATAAGAATTTTCACAAAAATACAAGTTCCTCCACACGATGTACTACAGGACCCGTTCCATCTATTCTGTAATCATCAGTAATGTTCTAACACTGACATTTTCTTTTTTTTTTTTTTTCTTTTTTTCTAAGAAAGCAAGGTATGAGACTAGCCACAAATTAAGAAAATTTCAACACATAATCATTTGCCATTTCCTTACATGGAGCTTATAGGATGGTATCTATCGTATAATTGATTGTGCTGAAAGACTGAGTTAAGACCTTGATACATGGTCCTTGGGGGGGGGGTCTTTTCTCACACGTTATGAACGTCATGTGACCTTTGGTCCGCTCATAAACCGCACTGTAATGACACGTGTTCGGTGAATGCTGGTTTGGGTTTTTTTTGTGGTGTGTGCCTTTTGTATATATCAAAGAATTGAAACAATTTACTCTACCACAAACACAACAATAGTTGAATTCATAGAGAAGCATACTTTCAAGAAAATATCTTCATAAATATAAAATAAATAACAATTATCTTCATAAAACGTCTCAAAGTGTTGATTTCTTCAAATCATATTTTTCACTTTCCTTCTTTTGGCCAGTATATTCTTGTCCTCGTACCAGGCCTAAACCACCGCTCATCCTACAACAATACACGCCCACTCGCTGCCGTTTGTGTATCGTTAATCCTACAGACAAGACCAATGAAAGAACAACAGGAATGAGAGTCGTCTACGTAAACAACTGAAAATCATATTGACAACCTAAAAATTTGTAGGATAAGGTCTAAACAAAAAGTGTTTAAAAAAAGTAAACATTTATGCGTCAGTTGAATCCCACTACAACTATCCTTCTAAGTTTGAGCCCAAGAGGCAACAACATTACATTTCCCCCTCCCCCATAGTATATAGGCACTTGCCATTACTAGTAATCCAGACTTGACAGTCCATACAAGCACTCAGCCCAAACATATCAAATGAAAAATTGTCTTGCCCTGCCCTCCTTGTTTCTGGACTTGCCCATTCACCAAAAAAAAATTGTCAGCATGTTTATTGAAGGTTTTAGGATTGTCTTGCATTTGGAAAGTGACTAGTGGTCCACACTAATGTTGGCGCTCTGCCGAGGACCCCGGTAGGCTTCAGTGTATGGCGTGCATTCAGTGACATAGAGTGAAGCCAGCGTATTGGTCACAAGAACAGGTCACCAAATAATAAACTGCCTTCAGGTGAACAACCTACCAAAGTGCCAAGTTAGTTTTGCTGGCATAACTCACACAAGCTGTACGGAATTGTAGTTGTTAAGATTGCTTTGGGAATGGATTATCCCAATATTGAAATAGGAACACAAATGCTGTGAAAGACTTTAGGTGTTTTCCACCCCGGGGGGTTTTATCCTCCCCAAGCTGTTTGACAGTCTCAATTTGTTGTGACAAACAGGAATGAAACAAAAATATCAATGGCAGCACAGTTTTGACAAATGATTTGATTATTTATTCCACTACTCACTGTGTGGCGTGGGGTCCAACCCCACCCGTGCCCCACCCTTTTACCAAAGCACCCTTTTTACCAGCAAGCCTCTGGACCCCACACTTTTTAAACAAAAGCACCGTTATTCCACCAGGACTCCTGTACCCCACCATAATTACCTTAACATTTACCAAGCTTCTGCCATTTGTCTACACAATGGTCAGGTTTAGGTTCAGGTTTATTTCCATCTCATTGCCAATACAGTAAATAACATAAATATTGTAACAAATATAAAATATGAACATGATATTTAATAGGAAAAAAAGACTGATTTAGATATAAATAATATCAATATGCAAGAGTTGTGGATGCCACTTAAAACGCAGGTGTGTAATTAGTGGCACCCATGCGTAAGTTACACATTAAACACATAAGTATGAAAACTTAGTTTGAAAAGGGATAAAACATACAATCATAAATTATAAACACACGGGGGAAAAAATAAGGGTGCTGACCAAAATTACAATTAATAGATTTGAAAAAAAAAAAAAATAGAGAACGAATCAGCTTAAATAAATAATGATGTAAGTATAAGTAACCAATCATAAGACATTGAATCAGTTGCCAAATAAAAATCAATGAGCCTGTTTTTGAGAATTGCGTTAAAATTAGACTAAGGATGGGGACTGTTTAAGACGGTCTTCAATGAATTCCCATAAAAGGGCTCCTTTTATCCTAATGGTGTTTTTCAGCAAGTCTGGTTTTGTCCTGTCTAACGTACAAGTCCTGAGATGATCGGTGGCATAGGCTGGATGTTTTTTTTGTCTGGTCAGGAAAAAACTGTTCATCTAAGATTATCTGGAGGAATAGGTCATATGGTATATATCCATACACGGGCAGTCTGAAAGACGTAGATGTCATGTAATTTTTAGCGATAATCATGGAGGAGAAAGAGGGTCTGTATGGGCTAACCAAAGTGAATTAGTACATGACCGTATGATCTTTTTTTTGCCTTCAAAACAGAAATTAGAGGTAATTATTTTTATCTGCCCGATAAATGGCACAGTAGTGATGTAAGGAAGACAAGCGTATTATAAGGTGGTCAGTGAATTAAGGGGCAGAAAGGGTTTAACTTTTCTGATGATACCGTTATATTTAGAAATTATTTTAGTAACTGTGAAGTGTGTGATTTCCAAGACATGTCATCATCATTACACCACTAAAAATTTAGTTTTGTTCACTTGTCAAGTGGTTTATTGTCAATAATAATTTGTAATATCGTTTGGTGGGCAAAGGGTTGTGTTTATTCTGAATACCATAAAATTATTTTTTTTAATGTTTAGAGAAAGTTATTTTTAAAACCACTTAGATATATGGTTTAACTCTTTATTTAACGGTGATCAAGTAATTGGTGGCATTTGTTATAAGACAAAATATTATGTCATCTGCGACATAATAAATTTGAAGATTAGAGAGCACGGAGGGAGGTCATTAATATAAAGTAGAAATAAAAGAGGTCCGAGAATTGAGCCTTGAGGTACGCCGTAAATGATCGAAGAAGTAGACGAGTGGTGTTGGTTATAATCAACATTGTTTTCGGTTATCAAGGTATTTTCAATCCAAGTAATTGGCATACCTCTTATCCCATATGTTTTTAGTTTATTAATGACAAATTTTGTGCATTCAAGAGTATCGAAGGCTTTGCTGAGATCTAGAAAGCTCCCAGCAGTGCAGAGTTTTTGGTCGAGGCAGTAGTAATTTTATCATAGAGTTTAATTATTGCCATGAAGGTGAGTGTTTAGGTCTAAATCCAAACTGGTGGCATTCAATTAAAAAAAAAGTGAGCAAGCACAAAAAGGAATAACCGTTAACCCAACCCGCCCCCCCTGTTGGTCCTGACCCCCCCCCAGTAAAAGAAGGAGTGTATACAAAAGGGGGAGTGCTTTATTTATGTTTAATCACTAATTCTCTGATTCTGTTATACATCATCATGGGCTTATTCTTGAAATATTTTGTGATGCAAATTCACCAATCAACCTCCACTTATCTCGAGGTCGTGGCCGTGTTCTGTGATTACCATAAAGTAGTGAATAAATTTAAAACACATTCCTTAGTTTTCATATCACTTTCACTAAGTTTCATCAGTACACTTTGACTTTATTTTTAACCCACCTTTTTTATGAAACACCGTTGTACCATCAGTTGCAACTCCACCTTTTGTCGAGGCGCCAGCCAGTAACACCAAGTTACAACAAACACCTATCGAGGTTGAGTCATGAATTCGGCTACAAATCTAACCTCATCACAGTGCAGCGCATTTCTAGTATTGGGACCGTGCATTCAGACTAAGGGCCTTAGTAATGCTCAGACTGCATGCGTATTTTGTACGCGAATAAGAAAATATGGATAAAATGCGTGAAATGTGTGCACAGAAACTTTCTGTGAAATGATTTCCTGAACTGCACCGTACGGTAACTTGGGCTAACGATCGTTTTCTCAAATTCTACCCGCCTCGCTCACGCCGCCCGGTCAAATTGACACCTATTTTGTCTTGACCCGGAAGTCATGTCTACAAAATAGGCGTGGCCCTAAGGTCAATATGTTGTCAATAATGCTAATACGTTCCCTGCATTGGTTATTATATAATATATTAATTTAGTCTCCATGATGATGTGGGGCCGATAACATACTTGTCACTGGGGGGGGGGCTTTTTATCTAACATTTGTAGGTACAGTAATTTTTAATGTTTTGTATCATGAAGCGACACTTTTTTTTATGACATTACTCCTTTATAGGAAGCGTTTTTAATCGGCAAGTGTAATCGGCAAATTCAGTTCTTTTTCCCGACCACCGATTCAGAACCGATTACTCAATTACCATTGATGACCATCATAATCCATGTTATTCTCAGTAAAAGGTTTAATGAAAAATATTACTAACTATACTGGTCCCGAAAACTGAGATCATCTCAGCTTGAGACGGGGCCCGGAAGCCAAGGCGATTTTTGCAAATTTGTCATTAAGCGTCACGGCAAAAGTTAAGTAAAACAAGTCAAAAGTAATAATTTTTGGGTCAAAAAAGTAAGACAATTTTCAGTATTAGGCAAGTCTTCTAACCCACGCTTTTTATTTTTCTCGCACGCTTTTTACTAGAAAACGCATTTTACTGGAAAATAGCAAAACCCCACCCTTTCACGATTGTCTGCGATTCATTTCCCGGCCGCTTTCTAAAGCGTGCGCTCCACACAGTGTACCTACATTTTGTGCAAATTTTAGGAAATTTCATTGCGAGCAAATGTGATGTTTCTCAAAAATTTAGTTTTGCACAGATCTATGGAGAATGGGCATAGAGGGCACTATAACATACAAGTCATGATATTTGCAGGCCTATATGGCAAGATTCCACAATGAACATTTCTGATTTTTTCAGAGATAAATAGCTCTTGCATGTCCCTACCTATATCAGTTGTCAAAATTGTGTCACCACTGCTTAAAATTGTTCTAACAATCAAATTTGCATAGGGTCAAACAGCTGTGACTTCATTGGAGGAGTAAGAACTTCAAATGGACTAGCCCATTTGGTATTACATCTGAAATGCACAACCTCCTTTGTGGAAGATTTAAGTTGTTTTCCACTGGGGATATAGATTCCAAATGGAATACATACATACTCTGTGGAAGATGGTACAGTCTTCCAAATAAATAGGCTGAGAAAAATAACTTAAATTTCTAGGTGAAGCTGGAAAAAATTGCAATAGAATTTATTTCACCACAATGCATTTCTATATAGTCCCCAGAATACTATACTAAAAGTCCAGAAAAATCCAAGTGGTGGAAATATGACTAATTTGCATAAATCCAAAATGGCCGCCAATCCTAAGATTTTTACAAGGATTGTGTTGTATTACTTATCTAAAATAATATTTTGGCACCTAAAATGCCTACATTTGTTATATTTATGAATATATTATATTGTATGTCTTATACAGACATAAGTATGGCAGAAGTGTACTTAATTTGCATAAATCCAAAATGGCCACCAATTCTAAGACTTATACACTGATTGTGTTATATTACATATTATTTTGGCACCTAAAATGCCTAAATTTATTACATTTATGACTTTATTATATTTTATTTGTCTCAAAGAGGCACCATATATGCTTGGTAGAATTATACCTAATTTGCATAAATCTAAAATGGCTGCCAATTCTACAATTTGGAGCAAAATGTCAAACCTTGAATCACATCTATTATTGCACTTGACCTAAAACACATTCGATTTGCTTTCACTATCACTGGTTATTAAATTTCTACAGCATCCCCCACCTCCTTCTTACACCCCCACACACACCCACACCCCACACAAACACATCCCCCCCACACACACACCCCATTATCATCGGACATGCAAGCTGCAACTGCCCATTCAATTATATATATAATTATAAAATATGTCGCTTCAAACTCTCAAAGAAATACAACACTACATTATTTTAAAAGATGACCTAATATGTGCAGGTCACTGTCCGACCAAGGTCTTCTGGCGATATTGGTCGCAGTGGATATCGCTACATCGATAGTCGCTTCCTACCTCGTATGTACAATACCAAAGACCACCTCGCACGTCATTTTGTTAATGGTACAAGACGTTGGACAGATCATTTGCAACTTTGAGGGGAAAAGGGTCAAATTTCAATAGATTTGTTTTGAAATTTAAAAACCCTATTGGGTAATTTCGTGAATACAAACTTTTCTTTCACAATTTTTTGCGACACCTCTACATTCTCATTAGCTTAATTAATTGAATGGACAGTAATCTATTATTGAATATAATTACTACCGTCATGATAAAATTTGTCAATAAATAACTATGTGAAAATGTTATCCTGGCCCTTTTGGGCATCAATACCAAATCAAAGTTGTTCCCCCACATCCCTATCATCAGTCACATGTCATGCAAAAAATGTAAAACAATTTGGAAAAAAAATATTTTATAGACGATCCCGGTTTTCAATAAAAAATTTGGATTCTCGATTCACTGAAAACTTGGTATATCGTTTAAAAAAGTTATCAATCCATAAACCAGGTTTTTCAATTGAATTTCGATTGAAAAACCTGTATTATCTTCGATATACCTAGTTTCCATTGAAAAATAATAGGTTTTTAATTAAAAACAGGATTCACACCAAGAGAAGAATCCAATTTTTTTCAATCGAAAAATCAGGATTCTCGACGATACACCAAGCTTTCATCGAGAATTCAGGTTTATCAATTAAGAATCGTCTTGATCGTCTGAAGGTTCCTCCTAAGGTTTGCAGGAGTTAAGCAAGACAGAAGATATTCTACAGGCGTTGCCCATACTTATATGACCCATAGTTATTTGCTCAGAGGTGTATTCTTATGATTGTGCTATTTCGGTGAAACATGTATTAATTGAGTGCGTTGATTATGCGCTTATTCGTAGAAGATAATATAGTGTCCACAGATTTGAAAACATTATTTCAAGGTATTTTGAGTAGCTTAAGATAGAGACCTCGATGCCAGACTGAATCATAGGCAGCATTTAGATCTATAAAGGCTGCCTCAAACTTATGCTTCTTCTGGAAGGTTGTTTCGGTATCATTGACATGTCTTGCTATCTGATCAGTTGTTGATGTACCTCTTCGAAAGCCAATTTGGGTGAGGGGTAGCTTATACATGTGAGATAGCCGCGAGATGGATTTCTAACTCTTTTGCTCGTTTGCTGGTTTCTTGGGCTTCAGGATTGCAATGACCTATAAAGTCTTCCATATAGAGGGAATTGCTGATGATCCCATACAAGTAAAGAGAAAGAGTTTAAGCCATCGCAAAGGTTCAGGTACCATCTTCTTCTTTATGGATGTTGTCATTGCCAGGAGCTTTCCTATTCTCAAGAACTTTGCTTCCCTTGAAAAACTCTGCATTATAGACAAGCTACATCGTGCCAAGCTCGTATGACCAATTACATTTAAGAAACATTTTGTGTCTGGAAAGTCAATCATTGTGGTTGGTTTACTCTAGGGCCTTCTATTAAGTGGAGGCAATGGCCTGGGGGGGGTCAAACTTGCAACCCTGAGATTACAAGTCCAGGCTTTGACCATTGCATCACACAGACCAGTGCATTTGCCATTGTTGTCAAGTACTGAGGCGATGCACTTTGCAGAGACAGGACACTGCCTAACTGGACAGCTACGACCGGTGAGCTTGTTGATGGTGTTCCAGGCCTTGCAGCTTGAGTGGGTAAAGTTGATATTGGATATCTCCCCTCCAATCTGGTACGTCTCTTTTGGCAAAGGAAATCCAGTAGCTAGTTGCCTTTTTTCTATTCTCTCAGTACCGCAGTCGGTATTACACGTCAATTTATGCAACTCGTCACATTCCTTGTCTCAACAGTGGGTGTAGGGATTCTGCCTCTTGGAATGGAATATTTAGCTGCTTGGTGAAGCAAGCATAGAGCAGAAGTCAGAATATGCGTTGTTGATGTTAGAAGACTGAAGAAGTCGGGTCTGGCAGCTTGGATGCAGTGGCGGATTTAAGGAAAAGGGCCCTGTCAGCAGCTTAAGGTGGGCCCCCTTTAGCGTCAAGAAGCAACCTAATATCGCACTTTAGTGCGACTAAGGCATGTTCGAGGGGGCCCTGAGAGCAATATGGGGGGGGGGGCGTCAGCAGCTGCTGACACTGCTGACTCTTAAATCTGCCACTGCTTGGATGACAGTTCACTAATGAGCCACTTGGGCCAGTTGGCTTTCCTGAAGTTCGATCTCTTTTTGTTGAGGCTGGAGATTGTGATCATGATGTCACTAATAACCAAGATAGCGCAGTGGCCTGATCTGGGGAATTTAGGGAGGATCTTTCTGGAGCAGCGGGATCGGATTTCCCGGGTGACTGTTGACAGATTGGGAGAAGTAAACGCCCAATGAGTGCTTGACTGGAAAGCAGGTACAACCTTACTATCAGTAGCAGTTGGAAGTGTTAGAATAGTCATTCTCCACCAGAACATTATATTTTTATCAATATTTAATGTGCAATGCCTACTTTCCAGCCATAAGGATCTATGCAAATTAAGGCACACGGCTTACCTAAGTTACCAGAGATAGAGAAGTATATTAATATGGAATATGAATTTAAAGTCCATCAAAAGTTGTGTGCCACAAGTTCACAAAATTTTGTTTCACAAAGTTTGATCAAATCAAGCTGTAGTAGATTCAACCCATCGTGTCACCAGAAGAAAAGTTTTGGACAGCGTCGATTAGTTGGGAGAGGAAGCAGAATATGTGACCTGATTCACCTGTTTCAATTTTAATTTCCATCCACTGCACATCCCCTCATTCAATGCCAATACCTTCAGAAAAGTACTAGAGGTTACACGATGGGTTGAATCTACTATAAAACTGTAGAATTTACAGCCATTTTGGTTTTTACGGCGGTGCGGAAAGTAGTTACCCACAGCGTAGTCTGTGTCACAGACTGCGAAAGATATCTAAATTGGTACTGCGTGTGAAACTAACGTTATCAGTCGCCCCATAGAGAATGTGTGTAAATGAAAAATAATCTCAAATATCTCTCCGAAAAACAAAGGGGTTCTAGGGATATTTTTGCATCAGAGCGTCAGAAATGTTGTTCTCTTACGAGAACATCCCTCAACTGGGTCTGAACCTATAGAACCTTTTGAGAAAACTGAACATTTCTATCGGTAGTGTTTACACGCAATCTCTATGGGCTCTGACAAGCACCAAACATTTCCCACGGTGCTACGTCACTAGGCTAGCTAATTTAATATGCATACTCGTACTTTCCGCACCGCCATATTTGGTTTTATATAAGTAAGGAATAACATGTGAAATATAATACACTTATTAAATGTAAAATTTTAACAATTTATGTACTGCAGAGGAATATAGAAGAAATAGGGTAAAAAATCATGAAACTCTAAAAACTGGCGGTCATTTTGAATTTATGCAAATTAGTCATCTTTCCACCAATTAGGTTTTGTATTTCTATATAATGTATGAAGCATAATATACTTATTTAGTGTAAAAATATTTGTTTTATGGGCTTCAACAGCTATTTAGATTGAGCTATACAGCAAAATGAATGTAAAAACCATAGGAATTGGCGGCCATTTTAGATTTATGTAAATTAGGGGTAGTTCCACCACTTTGATTTTTTTGGACTTTTAGTATGTCATTCTGGGGACCTTATAGAAATGCATTGTGGTGAAAAAAATTCTATTTCAATTTTTTCCAGGTCATATCATATATTTCTCAGCCTAAAAGGGGAAGGTCTTCCACAATGATAGTATAGATTGGATCTGAAATGGAATAGCAAAATAGATGATACAGATATGACAGGAAATAGCATTATAATATATTCTACCCCAACTGCTGTACATAGCAATTTGTGGGACCAGTGTATACTCGGGGACAGAAACCCTTTGACGAGCGCATACTTCCTGGTTGTAAAAGGGGGCGGAGCTATCAGCGCGTATGGCGCGTGGTCGGTGACCCAGCAACAGCAGATCGCTTCGGTGGCCAATCAGAAGCAAGTGCATTTTTTCCGCAGTAAACATGCAGAGAAACATGAAGTATGCGCTCGTCAAAGGGTTTCTGTTCCCGATTATAGTTGTAGTATCATCATAGCTGAAATGTTTATAATATGTCACATGATCATAATATGTCCCATGATTATATTTAATGCAAAGTTATAATGACCAGAGTACTCTAGACAAACCAGGGATGATGATCTGCAATTCTTAGAATGTGCATTTTGGCTAGCCAGAAAAATAAAGTGAGGTCTTTAATTTTGTGCAGCTAGATTGCAAGTGTCTTACATATGTGCACTCTTGTAATCACAGTGGCAGTTCGCTGTGATCAGGCCTGTGATGTTCAATCAGGTCTGCGATATTTGATCAGGCCTGTGATGTCTGATCAGGCCTGTGATGTTTGATCAGGCCTGCGGTATTCATGCTTCACCCGTGCAAAGTCATTGATCTCACTTTCTATACTTCTGGCTGGATATGGGATGAAGTGCAGTAGAGATAGAAGACGGGTTTGAAATTGTTTGAACTATTTTTTCTGTTTTTCTTTCCCTCTCTTGCCATCTTGCTCTCGCTTCCTTTTTCTCTCACTTGCTCCTGCTGGGGGGGGGGTGCGGCTTAGCGGGGGGGCAGTGGGTCTTCCCTCCGCTTCGCACCACTGTGGTCCCTGGTTAGAGAACCACTCTGATCGAGGGCCGGCACTTTCATGTGCGTGTTTCGGTTTCTAGTCCATACTCGGCCTTGCAGGTTTTCTCCGGGTACTCCGGTTTCCTCCTGCTTCTAAAACTAAAACTTTCTTCCCTAACATGTATAAGTGAATTGAAATAAAGTATCCTTGTGACACTAAAATGACATGATAGTGTTGATGTGTCGTTAAATACTAATACCTCTTCCTCCTCTCCTCCTTACTTGCTCTTCTCGCTTGCACTCTTTCTCAAGAATCATTCTCATTCTTTCACTTGCTCTTTCTGTAACACCACTACTTGTATAAAGCAGTAATACATCTGTTCAATCTGTTACAATAACTTGTACATAAAGCAACTTGATAAAATCCTGAAATTGTACAGTAGTGAATTGGTACTGTATACGTTGAGAATACAGTAGTACTCATTGTGAATGGCTAAACAGAAGTCATAGTCCAGGCTCTATGATTTGCACAGAGCAAAATCTGACTTTTCACAGTTTGCATATTTGTGTGTGTTTGTGCATAAGAGTTATAATTTCTATTATAACTTTACTATTATGTGCTTTTACTAGTTTAAAGGGGGTGACAATTAAAGATGCCTATTCACTGATGTAGAGCATGTTAGAATAAGACCGTTGCCAGGTCAACTGGCTCACGCTAACTTTGGTACGAGCCGCTGATCACATTGATCACAACACAAATCCTATGGCAAATCATAATTCAGAACAGGTGCATGAGCCAAGGCGTGAACCAGTAACCAATGGATACTAACGTGCACTACATCAGCGAATAACATGTTTAAAGACACTATCAGTGATTTGCTAAATCAGAAAATCGAAAAAAATCATCAAAAATCAGATTTTTGCATGTATGTAACAAGTACATGTATCCTAATATACCCTGCAAATGATAAGACCAGAAGCAACCTAATAAGGACAGAATCGGAAATTTTAGTCATTACTGTCCGTTCGGACACTTACTACAACACATAATTGAATGGAGAATCGTATCTTGGAACACTGCCGTTTTCTCCCTTTTCTGTCAATTTTTCAGTTGGAAAAGGTAACTTATGAGAATTCTACAGACTTATCCTTCACTTTGAAGCTATTCCTGCAAATTTCAAATATTTTTCAAATCACTGATAGTGTCTTTAAGGTTTAAAATATTGGTCTTGTCATTGTCTTCAAATTAGAACATTGCTATTGGTTGAGTTTAATCAGCTAAATGAAAAGGAATGACCTCTCATAATTGCACTCAAGTGCCTAATTTTTGCTGTTGAAATAGACATTTTAGGACACAAATACCCACAAATAACCCTAAAAACTTTTCCCATTCATGTTATGACAAGTCCTAACATCAGTAGAATGTATGAACATTTTGTTCAAAGCTGCATGGGCAAAGTGTGGGAAAAATTTTCTTTGAAAATATTGATATTGCTACATATGAATATTCATTTGTAATCTTGTTGGGATTTTTCCATGCAAATCAAAGGGTCTGGTCATCCAATGCATAAATACCTGCAGCTGCCTGTCTAGTGTGTGTGTGTGTGTAGTGGGCAATACTCTATAGCAAGATTTTGTTTTCAATTTATTTTTTACTTTTGTAGCAAGAACTTATTTATTGTAGTGCCTATTTTAAATGCTACTAATAAACTACAGGTGTGGTGGTATATGCCAGAGAGGATGTAAATACACATTTTCACGCTGTATGCGTCAAGCTTAAAAATATTATATGGGTCATTTAATGCAAATATTTTGCAGGTGGCTTTCAAAGATACCAAAATCTCAAGTTCGATGGGGTGAGTAGTGGGGTCAAGGCCGAGGATTGGGCAGTGGCTCTTTAAACTAGATTGACGTTAAATTTGACATGTAAACAAATTGACATGTACAAAAACTTGACATGTATAACTTCAAAATAGATTAACGTCACCAAAACTCGACCACTTTATCATTAAAGTTTGACCTATACAATGTTAAACTCGACCATATTGTTAAGTTTTACACATAGAGCATGATAACTCATATTTATGTCTGCTCTGGCATTCCATACATATAGTCTGTATTCAATGTGATGACAGTCACCAGCCATATTGGTGGACAAGATACAACCTCAATTTGTAGCATTTGCACAGGGATTATTGACAGGTGAATATATTGTAGTCTTGGAATGCGTTTATCTTGTCTACCAACATGACTGGCTATTGAATATGGTGTATTGTATTTAGATGTAGCTGCAAATTTAAAATGCCACAAAACTGCTCTGGGCTATAAATATTGCCCCCAAAATCAACTCGCTTGAAAATATTTCATTGTACAATGCTCACAAATATGTGAGTGAAGAGCTAGTCTTGTAAAATACTAGAATAATATGTAGATTATTTATTTGATATAGGTAATAGTATTTGGGTTGACAACTTGCATGATGCATGTATGTAAAATATGTACATAGTATTTAATTTGACTGATTTAAGTTCTCATACTAATGAAGAGTTGATACAATGCTTGTGTGAAATATACATGTGTACTTTACAAAACATCAATTTTATCCCCCTGGCTTGAAAAGCAGTAGGGGGATTTTGTTAGGACATGCATGTCCGTATGCATGTGTGTATGTATATATGTATGTGTGTGTGTGTGTGTTCCAGTTTAGTTAGGTTTTCGTTTTCATGTCTTGTTAAAAAGTTTAAGTCCAATTTAAACCATTATTATGTTTTGAGAATCTTCCGTCCTATATTACTATACACATGAGTCTATCTCAGCTTAAAGCATCTACATTTGTAAATCCCACATAAGCATATTTTGTACTACTGTAGATGTCTATAGTTTCATTTATACTCATTGCTTATTTGATTTTGTTCTGTGTTTAGTATTTTTTATCTTATGTTAATGTCTGTATAAGTTCATTCTGTACAATGTGTATACAGTGGCAACTCGTTAACATGAAGTTCATGGGGATTAGCATTTTACTACTTGTTATCAGAACTTCGTGTTATCCAACAAATTTACTATGTGATGCATATGCTTAAGGCTTGACAACATAGTTCTTGTTATCAGGAATTTCATGTTAACAGGGTTCGTGTTAACGAGTTGCTACTGTATATGCAGGGCCTCCTTGGAAATCAGTGCTCTTGTCACTGAAGGGGCTACCCTGCCTAAAGAAAGTTTAAATAAAAATGGTAGAGACCCAATAAAAATGAGAGTTTGAGTCATCAAATGCCAGCAGAAAACCTGGTTGCCCAATTTTTTTCACCACTTCGGACTCCAATCCCCTATCCATATATTGCTATGTAGGCTCTCACTGTAGATTAGGATTGTCCACCCTGGTGATGAGAATATATCATTATTTATGCACATGCTGACTGATTGGTTGATACAATTTAAGGATGTTTCATTTTGGTGGTGGGCGTGAGTTGAGTCTTTCTTCCATGTTTTGGGTGGTTTCCAGTATTTGCTGTTCACAGTAGGTGATTCTATGTCTGGGTGGTTCCCAGTGTTGGATGGTTCCCAGTGTTTGAATGGTTTCCAGTGTTTGGACGGTTCCCAGTGTTTGGACGGTTCCCAGTGGTTGGACGGTTCCCAGTGGTTGGACGGTTCCCAGTATTGGACGGTTCCCAGTGTTGGATGGTTCCCAGTGTTGGGTGGTTCCATGCTTTGGGTGGTTTAGGTTTTTTTGGTGGTTCCATGTCTCGGTGGTTCCTGTTGTTTGATGTCTTTTATTTGAATGCCTGGCTGGTCCCATGCCTTTGATGGTTCCTGGTGTTAGGTGATTCTATGTCTTTAGTGGTGTCCACATTTTGGCAGTTCCTTGTCTTGGTGGATCCCATGTGCTGGGTGGTTACCAGTGTTTGGTTCCATGCGTTTGCTGTTTATCAGTGTTTCATAGTGTCTATTGGTACTTATTTGCTCTGCATATTCCATGCATCATCTTTTATAGCTTATAATTATGGTTCCTTGTACATGTAGGTCTACTTTTAAAATGAAATGTGTATAGTAATATAGGACACAAGATTCTCAAACATAATAATGATAAAATTGGATTCTTTTTTCGTCCAATGCCAAATTTATTGGTCTCGCCATTAGTTGAAAAATATTGGGCTCGACTTTGTCTCACCCAATATTTTTTTCAACTCATGGCTTGACCAATATGAGTATTGGACTCAATGAATCCAATTTTATACCAAACTTGGGGTGAAGATGCAATATGGGTTCCTTCATATGTGGACGATGTCAAAGGTCATGGACTGAGGTCAAAGTTCATTTGAGGTCATGTTCCAGTTTGGTTAGGTTTTCATTTTTAGGGTCTTTGAAAAGTTGGAAGTCTGATGGTCATGTGCCAGTTTGGTTAGGTTTTCGTTTTCAGGTCTTCGAAAAGTTGAAGTACGATTTAAATCAGACGTGGGGTTAAGGTGCAGTAGGGGTTCCTTCATATGTGGACGATGTCAAAGGTCATGGACCATGGTCAAAGGTCATCTGACAACTGTGCCAACTAACCAACTTGTTTATACTGCCATCTTGCCAGGGGGATCGTGCAAGTTTATTTGCTGTATTTTTATATGTGCAACCAAATCTGGGACGCCTCAATCGCAGTGAATTTCCGCCAAGTGTACTGGGGAAAGTATGATATAACCAATCAGCGCCGGCGTTCTAGCGATGGTTGCTAGGTCAAGGACAACTGTGTTGAACACAGTTGTCGCACTGAATCGTCACGATGCATCACAGAATTGGCTGCACTTTTAATGTGTGTATCTTCATGAATTATACTAAGTTATACTACTGCTAATACACACACAAAAATGAATCATAAGATCATGTCAGATCAGAATGAAGCGTATGTAATACGCGACTTCATTAAATAATAACAATAACTTGGAAGTACTGTTGGGAACAAAGTGGCGCTACAAGGAATGGGGTTGAAAATGCTGATTATGTATAGGATAAGGCATTAGTGGAGTGCATTCGGGGATATATTGCCCTCTTGGAGGCATTAATAAATTAAATATGCAATTAGCGGGCGATTACTTTATTAATGCCTCCAAGCATGCAATTATATCTCCGAATGCACTCCACTAATGCCTTATCTGTCATAAACCACATGAGCATTATTTTATACATCATCAAAACATAAATACAATATTAATAACTCTTTTTGTGATATATTTTGGAGAACTAGAAATATCGTAGTTCTACGAACTTTCCACAACACTGGGTTGACTTGCATAAAGCAGCAAGCATTGGGAGAGAAGGTGTGAAAAGTTATACAATGTAGTATTGATTGAAACTTCCATGAGTTTCCAGCTCAATAATAGGTTAGCTTTTAACATAATTGCTATGATTACAATTGAACGTAGCGATTACACATTAGTCAATACTTACTTCGCCAATCGGATTTGGATGAATAAGCGCAGTCGATTTACATGCCGATAATTATTAAGTTCTTAATGTATCGCATCTATTTGTATAGGTCAAATCGGGGTCATTAACACCTCCTATATACACAAGGCAGCATTTTATAATACCTGCCACATGTTTTGATCAAGATCTTGATCACTTTAGCACAGTAAGTGTTAACACCGCAGATTTTAAAATAGGCAATTGTAGGACCTACTGCCGTTAAAGTTTGCTTGTTTTTTAACACCATAGAAATAAGATTTCTATTTTAAGGTATAGACTCTGTAATCAGTGTCAATCTGATTCTTTCCCCGTTCGTAAGCCACATAACCTGGGATGTTGTGGTAATGAATGTTCTGGCCTTGGTATTATTGCATTACCATGGCAAGTGAACTGTTCAAGCGCTTTCACTTGAGGGGGAAGTTAAAGCATGCGTGCTGGCGTGCATTATTAAATTCTATTGTTTAATAATGCACGCTGATAATGCACGCATGCATATTCAAATCGGGTCATAATGCATTCGCGAATATAATTTTACGCGAAAACAAAGAAAAACCACTCGAAAATAATGCTCTAGTGGTTTATGTAAATCATATTGTTCGACTGGTTTCATGCTGAAACTTTGTAAATATCATAGTAATCCTGAGATAGGAAATTAACCATTGAGGAATAGATATTAGTGCAGAGAATTCTGTAGGAATATCAATTTTGGTATTGTTGAGAGTCATGCAACTTCCCTTAAGAACATTAATGTTATTTTGTGAGCTTTCAGTTTTGTTAAAGGGAGAGGATCAGCTTTTTTACAAAATTTATGTTTATAGGACTTGATTGACTTTTGGGTGTTCACTTAGCAACAGGTAATGTTGATAATTAACAAACATTATAAAACAGCTCAATTGATGTTTGCTTGTCCACTATTCATAAACGATTATTATGAGAGAGGAAATATGATTGGACAAAAATCATGCCATGATTATATTTCATTGCATTGCACGGTGCATATGTTAATGAGCAATACGCAGAGTGCTTGGAACGTTTACGCGCGACATTGGATCGATTCATTTTATGGGCGGGTATGTGCATCTTTTCGTTAGAAACATTACTGCATTGGATTTCATGACATATTCAGAGTTTTCTTAAAAATATCTGCTGTAATAACGTTTATGAATTAGGTTAATGTCTGTATATTTTTAGTTTCTCGTGCATTGGCAAAAGTCAATGCACTGGTGTCAGTTTGACCAGACTCATAATGGCACTCGCCCCAGCGGGCTTGTACCATTATTCATTGTCAAACTCAGCTGAGCGCGCGTGCATTGATTTTGGCCAATGCACTCAAAGCTAAAAATATTCAACCATTAACCTCTAATCAAGCGATCCTGTTTTTGACTCCTATTCCAAATTTCGGAAAGAGTTCCATATGTACCCTTCCTTTAAGATTCTAAAATTCTAGAGAACACAAAATCTTTTATTTATGGCCTAACACAAACACCCTAAGGCCAATATAAAAATAACTTTAATGTAGAACATCAAAGGGAGTACATATGGAACTCTTGCCCAAATTCCAGAAATATTTGTCCTTTCAGAATGTTTATTTAATTTCACCAAAAACAGTATTTTAAGTTTCTTGAGACTTCCAAACTGTTTATAAACAAAAATGAATCATTAGACTCAAGTTTACATTTGACTACAACATAATTGTGTTAAAAAAAATTCCACCAACTGACTGACCCTATCCCCAAATTAGCATTGCAGGACAAGCAAACAGTATATTTGTCCTTTCAGAATGTTTATTTAATTTCACCAAAAACAGTATTTTAACAGTTTATTGAGACTTCCAAACTGTTTATAAACAAAAATGAATCATTTAGACTCAAGTTTACATTTGACTACAACATAATTGTGTTAAAAAAAATCCACCAACTGACTGACCCTATCCCCAAATTAACATTGCAGGACAAGCAAACAGTATTTTGGTTGACCTTAAAAAGTGACAAGCTCTAAATTTATGAAAAATTCACTGTCGTCGATCAAATTCTATACAACAAATTGATCGGCATAATTATATTAGACACTCTATGCCACATAATACAGAGTAGGTGCAAAGGGCATAGTATAAACATGCAATTGATCTTATGTGACTCAATGTAGTCCACTCCAAGCAATTTTGAAAAAAACAAAACAAAAGATGCTAAAATAAAAAAATCTAAGAAATAGGTCCATAACTCATTTGGAATATGCACAACTTAATTAAAAATTTACTCGAGTGTTCATACTTGGATCAGACCAGGTCACATAGGATAAAATTTGTCAAACTTGATTGCGATGAGTTCTTTTTACATTTATAAAAAATTTTGGCCACAAAGTTGTTTTACAGGCATTTGTGTAACTTTTGTACATTAGTAAGAGAAATAAATGTCCATCATGTTTAAAGTGTGATCTAGATACCATGGCACTTCTAAAATAGGTGTGATATTTTCCAACCAGATTTGTTGTAAATATCCAAGTGCCAAAACCACTATTTTACACATACTGTGTGCTATTCTTAATACAACTGTGATAATGATCTTTTTGGGTGTACGGAATGTTGCTAATAAAATTTGAAGCAGTAGCCATGCTTACAACTGCATTGCTCTAGTTATTTGTATTTGTGCAGCCTTCATTGTTATTTTCCTCTCTGCTACAGTTTCGTATCTTTTTGTAGTAGGGTTATAGACGAATCCTATTCTCGAAGTTTGGGGAAGGTTTAAAGATGTTTTTCTATAGTTTGAAGGATGCTAAATCAGAATTTTTGGGTTGTTTTGCATTCCCAGCATATGCCGGTACCCATTTATACTCCTGGGTGGAGAGAGGCAAGCGAGGTAAAGTGCCTTGACCAAGTGCACAACACATTGGCGACAGCAGGGCTTGAACCCACAACCTTATGTGCCGAACGTTGATCCAACTGCACCACATGTGAACTGGACCTACACACTTTTGAATAATTAGGTTGTGCTTTTTTTGGCCAATGCCAGTGCAGTATTTTCAGTTATTGCACATATGGGTCAACGCTATCAGGGCTGTAGCTGTGAAACTGTACCATGCCAATAGATGATTTACGACCAGAGTAATCCTATGTGCCGCTTTTCCAATTTTTGCAGAATACACAAAACTGATTTTATAGATGAGGTGACATCAATGTTTACAAACCCAAGTTAGCCTGGTCTAACTGACACGTTCAGGGTGCGAAGAATATTCCCATACATTACACAGCATTCATGCCTTATCACGCCTGAGGAGCATGAATTTGAAAGCACAAGCCCTACAGGTGCCCACGCTCTACGGGCATTGCATTATTGTTGCCCAACGTTGACATCACATGTCATCATCTTATTAGCGCAGCAATTAATTGTACCATATTGCATGTCCTGTACTGATATCCTTACCCAGTCGAGGAACTTGACTGTGTCTTTCTCTTCTGTAGTAACTGTTTCTTTCTTCTTTCTTTCTTGCTGTCACCATGATAATATCTCAGACTGGGAACCTCCCATATTAACCAACTGGGTCACAGGGACCAGTACATGCACACAAACTTTTGGTGTCAAAGGTCACGATGGGGTCACAGGGGTCACCAACCTTAACCATGGCAAAAAATCTAGAATTATCTCAAATCTCAAAACCAATGCTGTCATCTTGTAGGACTTTGAATCACACTACGAAAAAGTCAATTATGACTTTGTCATATGACACATGAGTTAGAGGTCAAACTACAATCAATTACTTAACTTCAAAATAACTACTCCTTTTCCAAATTACCTATAATGATCACGTTACTCATGTAATGTGGTGTCGCTTGACATCCCCCACAAAAGTTACTTATGAATTTTGATCAAAGGTCATCTTGGGTCCTAAGGTCAACTCTTTCTGTGTGTTAAATTTTACAACAAGGTCAAATAGAATCTTTTTATATATTATATCATCCATCTTAGTACTTGATGAGAGGGTCAATAAACGTCAATTATGACCCCATCACTTAACACATGGTTTAGGGTCAAGGTCCAAATACAATCAAATACGCTACACCTTCAATCACTACTCTTGTAGAGATTACATAATCTGATCACGTGACTCATGTGTGGTGCAGCTTGACATATCCCCCACAGAAGTTACTTATGACATTTTGACACAGTCATCCTCCTGGGGTCCCTAAGGTCAATGACCTTTACTGTGTGTATAAAATTTAAAACAAGTTCAAATAGAAATATTTTTTATCCCATCCTTTTGTACTTGATGAGAGGTCATTCATCGTGACCTCCACACTTGACCCACTGTTTAGTGGTCAAAGGTCAAATACTTCAAGACGTTACACTTCGAATCACTACTTCTACAGATTAGGGAATCCTAGTCGAACCACAACATTTCAAAAAACTTGTTTTTCTCACTAATCAGAAGTAGTATCTCAAGTTTAAGTTTTGGTATGCATACCCTAAACTGTTGCATAAATACCATGCGAAATGTCCGAACATGTGACCCGTTGCCATGGTAACGGCCGCCCAACTTGGAATTGTAAATTTTGCCATTTGTCCATAACGGGATCATATCTCAAAAAGTATTTATCCTATGAGATGAAACAAAAGCAATTTGGAGGCTGATATTCAAGCTAGCAATAACCAAAATATACCACATACTGCCTTGGTAAGCAGTGTAAAGGCCTGGTTACATCTAAAGGCAGCAGAAACCCTAATATGGTTTCAAATGACCGGTTCCCAAGGGTTGAATTCAAGAATTTTTGGTTCATTGTGTGCCTTCCTAAAATAGAGAAAAAACGTGAAAAATGAAGTGCCTAACCCCTATGGTTCGTAAGTATGACTGGTTCCCGTGTGACAATTGCGAAAAAACAAACATGGAGAAAAACGCAACTAAAGTTTGAGAATGGTAAGTCTCGCTAATGTATATGCAGATGTAATTTCGATAACCTCAAGAAATATATTCATCCTATTGAGATGAAACAAAAGGCAATTTGGAGCTGAGTGCTTAGAGGAACAACTTTTGTCAAAATCTCAATTCTGAAAAAAATCCGCCCTTTGAGACAGGATTCCCCTAAATAGTTCCCCCTTTGAGACTAGGATTCCCCCTTAAATAGTATAATCACGTGACTCATGGATGTGGTGTAGTTTGACACCCCCTACAACAGATACTTAATGAAATTTTGATCAAGGTCATCTGGGGTCACAGTGGTCAAAAGTTCATTTTTACAAAATATGCTACTCCATCGACAGATAACATTGTATGGTCACGTGACTCATGCATACGAAGCAGCTTGAGATCTTTCACCAAAGTTCATAGGTCACAGGGGTCAATGTCATTAAGGGTTCACTTCTGGTCTGAGTACCCTCGACTGTGTTCAGATCTGTACACAGATCTAGTTTTTGATTTCTTCTAAAAACTTGAATAGAAATGAGGTTCAGCAATAAGTTGTGGGTCTTGGTTCGACATAAGATGTTAGGTCACAGCTTGCTCAACATTTCTTTCATGACTTTTGTTCACCTTCGTTTCATTTTCATATACGGTCAAAGTTGAACTCACAGAAGCGCAGTTTATTCGTGAACGAAGACAGCTCAATTTAAATCGGCCATATATCGGGGTGTTGATAATGCATGTAATCTTTTCAATTGCATGGGCAATAACAATAGCCAAATTTCCAGATAAAAAAGTGCTTTGTCCTGAATGCCAGGCGGATTTCCTGAATATCAATAATGCCATTATTTGGGGAGTTTCTGTAACTTGATCCATCTGACACACTTTCTTCTGACACACTTATGAATTCGGAAACCATAACAGAATAAACCTGTGCTTTATTCCTTGAAGGATTTCCGAATTCATGTGTGTCAGAAAAAAAGTGTCAGATGGGTCAGGTTATGGAAACTCCCCATTATTTGCTGGAGTCAATGTAATATGATGTATATCACTGGTCACTGATATTCAGGGGAAGAAATTGAATGACATTTTATTAAATGCAACTTTTACGATTGACATACCCGTTTTATTCATTACAAATATTGACATGAATTATGGTGAAAAGACATTCTGGTTCCATTCAGTGTGTACCTCAAGTGCACATTTTTACATCCGTGTGATGGCCTATATGCAAATATGGCAACTATTTGACATGAATACATGAGTGAATACAAATTCAAATCGCATAATACATGTATGTGTACACAAGTTTCTTTTATTAGTCCCAATTTTCAGTGCATATTGTCACAGATATAGTCATAATATTCAGACAGTCAATGTACAATGAGAAAGGTTTTACAAGAGCATTTTGTAGTGGTGATTTTGTTGCTATTTCACCCTTTAAAATGTAAATTTTTTCATCAAAGTATGCATTTTCACAGCATATTTTAGAATCTGCATAAAAATGCATTCAAAGGAATACAAATAAACCTAGTCTTAGGTCAGTGGTTTTGAGATGGCTTCCCAAATAACCTGTGATCATTTGAGAAGCCATCTTAAAAGCTCTTGACTTGCGTGTTATAACCTATACAGAATCTTCCAGTGCAGATACGGCGGTCCGGTAAGTATTTCACATGGTGTAGTCTGTGTCACAGACTGTGAAAGATATTTAAATTGGTACTGCGCGAGAGATTAACGTTATCAGTCCGTCATAGAGAATGTGTGTAAATGAAACTAAATCTCAATATCTCCAGAAAACGAAGGGGTTCTATGGATATTTTTGCATCAGAGGGTCCGTTACTATGTTTTGTTTTGAATATGTATCGTAATTGGGTCTGAACCTATAGAACCTAGCCAGAAAATTGAATGTTTTTGTCGGGTACTTCGGTGCTCGCAGACATGGAAAAGTGAACACGCAATCGCTACGGTCACATCCATTTTTCCCACAATGCCTTTCGATATTTTTCCAGTCTTGAGAATTTTCAAACACTGGTTTCAATTTACGCCAACTTTTTTTAAAATTTTAGAAACAGGATTACATACTTACCGGACCGCCGTACAGTGTAGAAAGGGTTAAGATGCACTTAGTGATTTGTTGCTTTTTTGTGGTTCAAATAGATATCCTTGCAAAGATTTGATTCCAATTTTCAGTTGATTCCGAGTGCATTTTTGTTATTTACTCTGAGCAAATGTTTGTATCACAATACCATGTTGGCCATTCTGTTGTCATTTTAGACTAGCTTTCATTTTAGTTGACTATTTTGATTTATACACTAAAAAATTATTTCAAAATTTAAACCAACTCATTAAGCCCTTTTTGGTGTTCAGGCATCGCATGCATAGTCAGGGAATTTGTCAAAGGTTAAGTAGGAATGGTATACTTCTGGTTCGTGGCGATCCCTGTACCACTTGAATGGCACCCCCCTTCATGAGTAGATGATTGCCTGCAAATGCACAGCTGCTATGTCACTGTGATGGTGAAGAACCACTTGCAAACTTGTGTCAGGAATTCTAGAAATGCTGGTATGGTTTACAATTGCATCTTATACTTTTGCCTTTGCTCAAATTCAAGTTTTTCACTACACTGGTCATCTGCTCTGACCTGGCTCAATGCCCTTTCCAATACTCATCCCTAACACAGACGTATACCATTTCCCAACTGCACATGGCAATGTCTGAAATGAAAAGGGCTTCATGCCTTTGTATGCATACACCAAAGGCCAAATGTTCATTACCACAACCGTCTAGGCAGTGTGACTATATGAAAGAGGGAATAGTAAAACAAATGACTACGTAGAGTAGAGGGAAATAGGACACTATATCCCTCATGAATATATTCATGTTCATTGATTCGTTAAAATTGCTCCCATGACCACCAATAGTTTAACTATTTGCGAGGAAAGAGAGCGAAAGAGAGCTCACGATCAAGGAAATAGATGCCTATTTTTCCTAGGAAATAGGCCGTCCTATTTCCCTCTGCCTCGATAACCCGTGTTATCAGTTCCTTATCCGTTCTTTCTCTGTGGTCAATACGACTACCGTGTATGACATTACATGAGAGTGCACGACTCTTACTGTGTATTCTTTTCTCAACGTATGTGTACGTCGTATTTAGTTATTGCTCTAAAAGGAACTTGTGACAACGCATTGTTGAGGCTATTTCGTCGACATCCCCGACACTGGTATTCAACAAACATGTCTGCGCCCAGGTTGCAATAACACCGGTGGGACCATTCTGCATAGATAGTGAGAATACCAAAACAAAAATAATTACGTATGTTCTGTCAGTTTTCGAGGAAAAGTTGTGTAAATAACACCGTTATTCCGCATGATTTTTTAATTTTAATGTCATGGAATGGGCCAACGCTGATATGATCTCAACGCTGCAATCACTGCATGACTGTGTTGTCTGTGCACGGAAACAGAAAGGTGACTAACATGCTATATCAGATGCATAAATTCCGAGAGTAAATTCGGTACAGGCTTCAGCGTCATTATTTACCGTAAAAGGTGTTGATATCGCAAGTGGGGCGGACTTTCCTCTGCCTAGGCAGTCATGTTCAGCTCTTGCTAGCCTAGCCCTAGGGCTAGCCTAGCCTACCTATTACACAGTAACAGGCAAGGCCCTATTTTTGTTAAGTAGGCCTCAGGCTCGTTTCACTGTTAAACCAATCAATGAACAAAAAATACATTCATGAAGGATATAAAACAAATAGTTAATGTCTTATTCGGGATCTGTGTGGAATCTATTGGCCCCCTAGGTGAACTGGAGGCCGGGGGGTACTAATATTTCCCGAGACCGAAGGTCGAAGAAAATAGTACCCCACGCCCCCCAGTTCACCGAGGGGCCAATAGATTCACAAGATCCCTCATGATCATTAATATTTGTATCATATTTTCCATAGGTACGGCTACGGGCCTATCACACCCGAACCCGAAGGTTGAGGGTTGATAGGCATCGCCAACCAAGGAAAATATGTGTCCTATTTCTCGATATAAACCATGTATATTTGTTTTATTACATACACCTCACGTGACTCTGGTGACGAGGTTGTAGGACATAGCACGCATAATAGGAATCGGCCATGAAATGGCTGATTTTGTTCATAATATTAATGAGGTGTAATAATAAGAGTTATGATGGTCTGTAGTCAAGATGTGGCCAGCAGTGGGGCATTTACCCCTAAATCCTGTAATTTAAAAAGTTTGAAAATGCTATTTGCAAGTGCAGCAAGTAAGAAAAATTATATTTGTCATGAATGTCAAAATCTCAGTAAAAAAATGTTCACTTTGCCATATTCCCCCATGGCAAAAAGTCTAGTTTTGGCAAAAGGTCCCAAGTTTGGCAAAAGGTCCACATTTTTTAGCAAAAAGTTCCACATTTGGCAAAACATTTCCACTTTGACAAAATCTCTCTCGACCCTATCCCATCCCACCTCTTCCCCCACCTTCTCACTCCTTGCCCACCCTCCTCCCCCCTTAATCATTACTTGACAAGTTGCTATTAGTATTGTATGTACAGCATTAAATAAATGGGTTTGCCCCACAGAAATAGAAGACCTTGGACTGGCCACCATTTTATACCCTGCATGGGCATGCATTATTTGGTGATAATCCTAAAGTTAGAGTTGAATTTCAAGCACCACAGAACTTTTTTCCCCGAACAGTGTTTTTTTTAACAACGTAGCACAGTATTCCTATCTTTTATTCGTGGTGACAAAGCTTTAGTATAGTGTAGGTTCAGCTAGTCCAGTTTCTCATATTTCTGTGATGCTAAATTATGCTACCCATATTGGTCCACTGAATTTGACACAAAATCTAAATTCCATTCGTTACTAACAATGACTTAACACAGATTGTAAATACTAATGACTTGCACATGAATGATTATGCATATTTATATCTTATCTATAAACTTTAATATCAAAATACAAGCACTGACGTGTTTTTATATCAAAATAAATTGCATTAAATTAGTACTGCTCATGAAAGTAAAGATTTTCACATATTACTCAATATATTTCTTTAATGGTTTTTTACTCCATAAAATAACATTCTAGTAATACACAAGCTGAGGGGAAGGATAAATTTTATTTTCCATCAAATCTATATACTTGATTGCAATATCATTTTAAAGGTCCGTTCACACTTCCACTGCACTGCAAGTGCAGTGCGTTGCATTGCCTGGATAGCAGTCTCTACCCATTGCAACAAAATTAATTCGTTTTAACTTGCATTGCAGTGGGTTGCATCAAGTTGCAGTTGAAAGTGATTAATATATCGGCACTGCAACAGCACTGCACTGCATTGCAGTGGAAGTATGAACGGACCTCAAGAGTGTACCCATCTTAGAAAACAAAATGTACTTAAATTAATACATACTGCAATAATTTCCACTAATTTTGCTAATAATAAACTAAATGTCATTGTAGGTTATTCACCCATGACTGCAACATACAGTGGAGGTACATGTCTTAATTCACCATGACTTGTATCAATAATCTGTCCATAGAAACACCAAAAACAATGGAATGTGTTTCTGACCACATGCTTTTCCATATCTGCCAAAAAGCATACCAGGAGTCTAATTAATGGTGGCAGCGATGTCACTGCCATCATCTATGTAAAGATAACATATCTTAATTTCTCTTGGAATTTTCACAAATTGTAAACATCCAAAACTTGGAATTACACAGTCTGCAATTATTTACCTGCTGACCCCACATGACCTCTTGATGACTTTTGACCCTATGTGTGTTCAGGTAGTTCCAAAGTTTTATTTGATGTCCATCAATGCATGGACATACAATGGCTGAAAATGACCTTAGATGGCCTTTGACCTCACAACTGTCAGGGTCAGGTGTGACTCTACTCAACAATCATCATGTCCAGGTCCCATGAAAATCCATCAAAGTATGTGAATACAGTTATCAATTATGTACATGTTGACCATTTTTTGAGCAATGGCCCCAAATGACATTTGACCTCACACCTGTTGGAGTCACATTTGTAACACTACCCAAGGATCATTGTATGCAATTACCATTAAAATCCATCAAAGTATGTGGATACAGAGAACAATTATATACAGGGTTAACAGTGCACTGTACATCCATACACTGCTCATTTCATAGTCCCATTCCATGATACTTTTGGTGGGCAGAGGCAATAAAAGGATGTGACTGTAGTATTCCAGATAGCAACACTATGTACACTCAGTCACAGCTGTTTGACCCCATGCAAAATGTTTCTTTTATTTTTAGAGCGACACAATTTTGACAACTGATGTAAGAAGGGACATGCAAGGGCTATTACCTCAGCAAAAATCAGAAAAATGTATTACTGGAATCTTGCCATATAATAAGCCTACAAAGGTCATAATTTGTATGTTATAGCGCCCTCTATATGCCTATTTCCCACAGAAAGTCATGTAAAACTAGATTTTTATGAAAAATCATATTTGCCCGCAATTCAATTTCATCAAATTTAAGCAGGATGTAATTAGTGGCATTAATATTCCAAATTAGTTGTCAAAAGAGTTTCGCCGCTTATATTTTTTGTCTTATTTTCGTTTTGTCATAATAAATGAGACCTTCAAACAGCTGTGCAGTGCTGGCCTAAAAGACCTTTGTACATCGGGCCAACATTGTTTTTGCTGCTAGCCCAATGTTGGGTCAACAACAAATCTTTATAATGTTGGCTCAATGTTTGGCTAAAATTGATCCAACATTGACCGAACCCCATGTGTTTGTTGGATCAACATCAAAGATTTGTTGGACAAACAACTAAGATTATTTGGGCCAATATCAAGGGTGAACACCACTATTGCACTTTTGGAATTTTTTGGTCCAACCTATGGGAATTGTGGGAAATTTTGTAAAATACGGGGGTAAAAATAATACAGGGTAAATTATAAAATCAGGTGAAATTATGTCTAAATGCACATCAATACATTGGTCTCGTTCTAAGGATTAAAAAAGTATAGTTTGTCTAGGTTCCAACCTTTAGTTAAACAGGTACTCTGGGTACAGCACTGTTAATGTTCAAGGTCACCCTGGGGTAAAACTTACCCTATGATTCAATTTTTATCAAACTGGTGTCAAATTGTTTGCCTTGCCTTCTTTTACAATGTTTGGCATTTGGTAGGATAATTAGTGGGCAAAATGCAAAAACAGGTCAACATGGTCTATAAGGGTCACCAAAACCTGACCTCAAAATTGTATACAGAGCAGTCACCCAAAGAGATAAAATGCACTTTCTGTTTCAGTATAACAAGAGCAATAATTTAACACCAGTTTCAACAAAATCTGAGCATTGGATAATCTGTACCCCAGGATGACTTTGAACCTTGATTCAGCAACCTTTAAACTGTAGGAAACCTCTTTAAACCTTCTTCCCAAAACTTTGAGAATGGGATCCTTATTTATGACCCTACTAAATCCAACTTGAGATTCAGCCCAAGAGAGAACATGAATTTTCTAAACTAAGCCTATGGGAGGTGCAATAGTGGCATTCAACCTCAATCTTCATTTAAAATCTAAAATATAAAGTACAACAGAAATTACCACTACCTCAATCATTTTTCCTTCTGATCAATCATGAATAGCATGGATCACTCATATTCAATGGAAAACACACTATTAGAAGTTAATATAATGCACAATTATATTAATTATATTACAAGCATGGATTAATGCCTTCTCAGGCAGTTAGAAAGACTCCTATCATGAATAAAGAATATTTGTTGACCTTTCTTTCCTTCCCAAACACATTGGCATTAAGATGGTATAATAAAAAGGTTAGGGTTTCATTAGGCTCTGCATTTTCTCTAGGGTGTCCCCAAAATATGTTCACATGTAGAAAAATATCATTGCTTATACACAGTGCAATATATATTAACAGTTTCTCAGTGATAAATGACTTATCATTTCTGCACATTTGTTATTATTTTCACTTCCCCTACCCTCCCCGTTTTCACTTTTACTTGAATACCAAATGGTTACAACATGCCTGAAGTCTCAATAGTATTTTATATTTGATATCATTAAAGACACTATCAGTGATGTGCTCAACCAGAAAATTAAAAAAAAATCATAAGAAATCAGATTTTTGCATGTTTGTAACATGTTTAGGTATCCTAACATACCTCACAAGTAATAGGACCAAAAGCAACCTAAAGAGGACAAAATTGGATATTTTAATCATTACGGTCCATACGGACACTTACTACAACATGTAATTCAATGGAGATTCATATTCTTGGACACTGCTGTTTTCTTCCTTTTCTATCAATTTTTTGCTTGGAAAAAATAACTTATGAGAATTCTGCAGACTTATTCTTCACTTTTAAGCTATTCCTGCAAATTTAAAATATTTTGACTCTTTTGGTTGGATCACTGATAGTGTCTTTTAATTGTTTGATCTCTCAAGATGGATCACAAACTGAACACATTTCAGTTGTGTCAGTTTTACAACTGCTTGGTCAATGACATGTTTTTAGAGCAGAGTATTGAACCAATCCTGTGTGCAAATTTGGTTCATTTTGATGGGCAGGATTTTAAGATATGACCTGGTGAAAAATTATAAGTTTCTTTTTGTGTTCAGTTTATATTAAAGTGTTCTCAAATTTCCGCTTTGTCTGGGAATATAAACATTGCACATTCCTGGCATGATTTATGTAATCATAATACTGTACCAGTTTAAAGGTGCAACGAAAGATTTCACATATTAAGGTGTCCCTAAAAAAATGGAAAGCCCTGATTTTTGCACTGATGTAGAGCTTTCCATCAAAAACATACCTCTTTGACAGGATTATGCCGAGAAATATTTCTTTGGTGCAAAAATTGTGAAACGTTTATTTTTGTATAGGAGCAAATACAAAATCATCCTATGTTTCATAAATCAAAATCACCTTTTGTTTTCACTTTTTAAGACATTTCTGGTGACAAATACAAGGTAAGAAATCTATTGAATGCCTTATCTATATATATGCAATCACTACATACGACTCAATATATGGATGCCTCGAAATCTTGTTGCACCTTTAAATTGCTGTTCAGTGCTTTAAAAACCCTAGCCATCTTTAGTGCACTTATGTAATGCTATGAAGAGGCTATGAAGAAAGGAAAGTAAACAACACCTGTTTGGAATGTTGGCAGTTGTCCAAGAATGTGTGCTATGCAGCTGTTACCACCTGGAGTACAAGAAGGGACTATATTGATTATATAATGAGCACAGTTGTTTGAAAGTCTCATTTATTATAACAAAACCAGAATAAAACAAATTATCACCGGCAACACACTTTTGACAACTGATTTGGACTATTTAGTCCACTAAGTACATCCTGTGTAAATTTTACGAAATTTCATTGCGGGCAAATATGATTTTTCTTAAAAATCTAGTTTTCCATGTCTTTCTATGGAGAATGGGCATATAGAGGGCGCTATAACACACAAATCAAATCTTTGTAGGTCTATATGGCAAGATTCCCGCAATGGATTGGTCTGATTTTTGCAGAGATAATAGCTCTTGCATGTCCCTACTTATATCAGTTGTCAAAATTGTGTCGCCATTGCTTAAAATTGTTCTAAAAATAAAAAAGACAATTTGCATGGGGTCAAACAGCTGTGTGATGTGAACAATTTATTTCCAACCTCTTTATTTTGAGTTTAAAAAATATTCCTGTAACCTTCTTGGACACCCTATTCTATATTTGAGAAGCAGATAAGGCTTTGTGGCATTAAGTCCATATTGTTTTCCAATGTAAAAATATCATATTTACAATCAACATGGCTCTGCCTTTCTTAATTGTATTTTGTTCTGGGGATCGAGGTTCAGCTGCATTACAGTTGTTCAATTCCATTTTAGAACACCCTATAGTTAAAATGAGTTATATGATCTTCAAACTGTTAACCAATACCTACGCACAGCGAAGGTCAGAAGCACGCCAATGGCCATTGCTCCACTCAGCGACAGCCATCTTGGAATCTGCCTAGACTGGTTGCCGAGCCGTTTATCGTCGAGTTGTTTCAGCAAGCCATCTTTTGGCAATCCAGGCCACAGACGGTCAAGCACCTCATCAGCTGCACGGAGACCCGACTGAACAGCACCACTCATGTACCCGCGCCAAAGTGTTGCCGATTCAGTGCCAGCCCAGTGAACTCTGGGAATTAAAAAGATATATATATTCTGATATGTTATATTCTCACATATATATACACATATATAATGTTGTCTGTAATAAATGCCATGGGGCATGAAATTTGTCAAAAAGGGTGGGGTTATTAGGGATCATTGTTCAGTTATAATTTCCATTGCAAACCATTGCCAGTGCGACATTTGCCAGTAATCAAACTCAACAGCAACAATAGCTGCATCCACAACTGTGCATATTTTACATGAGCAGATGTAAATTCTTCAAAAATAAACACATATTTACACTTTAATTTGATATAGTACTGGATGAGTTAAGCACTAATTAGCCAGTTTTAAGCCGGCAAACCTGACACCAATTTTGGCATTGAATCAGGGACACTGAAAATGCTCAGCTTGCAAGATTGACTGGCTGATGACCTTGAAATGATCTCCCAAAATTTTCGGCCATCAAATGTTTTTGAAACCTACCAAGTGTCATGACTATAGAGTATTTATAGTGATATGAACTTAACATGACCTCTTATATTGACCCTGGTGACCCTTTATATTGACCCTGGTGACCCCTTATATTGACCCTGGTGATCCCTTACATGACCCCTGGATCCCCTGATGACCTTTAAATGACCTCCAAAGTGGTTGGCATCAATTGTTGACTAATTTCATGACCCTAAAATAATTTCGTAAAGATAAGCTGGAACGACCTTGAAAAGACCTTCAAAATTATGGGCATCAAATGTTTTCTAAACCATACAAGTTTCATGGCCATACAACCATTTGGGGCAAAAAAGTCAAGCCCCATTGTTTGGCAATGGACTTGAACTTTTCACCCCAACTTTGGTAACATTGCATTGCATTGAAGACAGTCAGAAGTATTCCTTATTTTAATCCTATGAACTCCACCAATAACCATTTTTTAACCTAAATCAGAGCAAATTTAAAATTTGACCTGTACAACTGCAATTGACCCATTTTTTATTGATCTTTGCTTTTTAGCCTGTAACTCCAAGACTTTAGGCTGTAGATAGTACAAACTATACCTTTTGGACTCATTTTGGTTAAACAAATAACATGGTATATACTTTTCGACATAATTGGACTAAATTAAAATTTGACTGCAGTGTATTGTCTTTAAGACCCAAATTTCAGAGGTCTCTCTCTCATGCTCTCTACAGATTTAATCACTCAAACCTTTTATACTTGAGATGTTATATATGTCTGCTAGCTCCTGAGTTCTATTTCTCATGAACAGAGCTCTGAACAGAGCTCAGGCGCAACAATAATTTAGCCACTCAGTTTCATGACCATACAACCATTTGCAGTGATTAGTCCTTGGATGACCCCAGATGACCTGGAAATGGCATTGAACAATTCTGGTATCATGACTGTACAACCATGTGTAGTGATTCGACCTTGGATGACCCTGTATGATCTTGAAATGACCTTCAAAATTTTTGGCACTGAATGTTGACTACACCCAAGTTTCATCATCCTACCACAATTTACGAGGTTTTTAGCAATTTACCCCCATTTTTTACTGCATTTGACTTTTGACTCATGCCACATGACCCACCTTGAAACTCATCCACCGCCTACTTGTGTGACATCTATGGTGCGAAGATGGATACCCATACTTGCTAAGCTCCAAAGATACCATGTTGACAAGGTTTATAGCAATATTACCATTTTTGACCACATTTGACCTTTGATCTACTTTTCATCCCAGCCACTGCCCAATTGAGATACATCTATGTTGCAAAGATGGACACCAACACTTGCTTAGATCCAAAGATATTGTGTGGGATGTGCACGCGCACACACACATACACGAACGGCTAGCATTTCCATAATTGCCAACAAAAGTTGGCGGGGGAGCAATAACTAAATCTAAAGCTTTAATAATGTGTAACTTGTTAATCAAACAGGTTCATTCTCAAGGCAATGTGTTGCAGCCCGTTAGGTACTTAGTGCATCCGAGATAAAAGATGATTCCAGAAGAGAATTTGTTAAGAAATCTTATTTTCGGCCTCAGAAACAAAGATACTAAAAATACATACCTATCAAATGGTTGTGTCAACCCATCATAGAAGTATGATATGGCACCAGGTGCCATGACATTCCCAGGGCATCCACCGTTGTATGGCTCTTTACCCCAGTCCTGAAGAGAAGACAAAATTTACACTCCAATTAAAAACAATGTTAAATTTTACTACACACTGAAATATTTGGGTAAAGTTAGTTTGGAGACTCCTAACAGTTGTTTTCCTTTTAACTGCTAGGACACCACCATTTATTGTCATTACAACAGAGAAACAAAGAAAAGGAAAGAGTTTAGGCCCCATAATCCTTTGTGGATTCCTCAGACATTCAACTCCGAATAAGGTATTACATAATAATACCAGTTTTTAATATAGCATTTTAATCCCGTAACAGGCTCAAAGCGTGGTTGACAATTATTATTACGCAGTCTTCAAGGAATTGCCACATCATTTCGCTTCTCTAGGTGACTGTTCAAGACATCTACAAGCGCACAAGCTAATCAGCACAGAGATTGCCAATATCAGTCCCCAAATTTCGCTTTGTTGATGAGCAATTAAGATTAAGTATCTTGTCCTGCTCGAACTCACAATTTAATGGTCTAATTGAATCACGAGTCCTGCCACTTTTCCCCTTAATATAAAGGGTATTGTTTTTTAGCCTCTGCCCGTGTATCTATCGTGCATATCCACGGGCGACAGCATATTTTAAGCTAGAACAACGAGGCGCAGCCTAGTTGTTTTTTACGATATTTATAATTATGATAGATTTTACCCACAACTACCCCTACTTTTTAAATCTATCATTCCCTTTGTTTACTATGCACTTCGTTGGGCCGAACAGTGTTACCGTAATTTTCGGAATATACGCCGCGCGGCGTATAAGCCGCAGGCCTAAAAATCCCGTATTAAATGCAACCTTAACGTATAATCCGCACCCCAGATAAGGCCGCCCCAGCGACGGCCGACTTTAGGATCGTGAATAACGTGTACATAAGAAACACCAAAGTATTATTCATGTTTATAAGCAAACATTTATATATGTCTCACATGCGACTATTTTTATATTTTATAAATATTTTATAAAAATATGTTCAATGACCATGAAAATCCATGGAAGCAAAGTCAAAAAATACGGCCGAAATATTCCCATTTTAACTCTTTTCATTACGTAGTTTTTAGGTATGTTTGTCACATGCAGTTGGCTATATTTTTGTACAGCATCGTTAGTGTCATAATAAATAGCAGAAGAGACTAATCTTGGTTGTCGGCGCCCTTGACTAGTCCCTATCCTCCATGGACGCTACGCCTGCGGAAAGCTTTACTACCATGAAGACGGAACCTGTTGGATTCGTACCACGGAACTAGCGCGTCCCGAAGGGACCACGTCCTGGATACGGGAACCCACTCCGACAATACCATTATCATCATCATCTATTCTAAGTTTTACCTTCCTATTTACGCAAATCTGTTTTGTATTAACTCATTGTTGTTTACTTTGTTTATCTCTACATCATTTATGTTTTTCTATAACATTTAACCCTTATTAAGAAGAGACTAATTTTGGTTGGTCGGCACCCTTTGACTAGTAAATAGTCGCTATCCTCCATGGAAGCTACGCCTGCGGAAGGCGTTTACTACCAAGGAAAACGGGGCCTGTTGGATTTACCACCGACTACACACGTCCAAAGGACTACTCTGGATACTGGGGAATCCACCCGACAATACATATTAGCATCATCATATCTCAAGTTTACTTTTAACTAATTTCGCAAATCTGTGTTTTGTATTAACATTATTTTTGTTTACTTTTTTATCTCAAAATATTTTATTTTTTTTATGTGTTATATAACATTTATCCTTTATTAAGAAGAGACGAATATTGGTTTATCGGCAAAAGGTGACAACAAGACCTAGGGACCAGAGGACGACATACCAGACACTGCCAATTCAGCCCTTGAGAGGACGGTGGCGGCCCTATTTTCACAGTGGACAGCGAAGATGAAGGACTTTTGACGGACTACCATTCTTTCTAAAGAGAGAATATGATGTGTCACATAAAAAAAAAAGCAAGAGTCACTCCCCAGTCCCCTCCCCCAGAAAAGTACAAGTCAATTTGTCCAAACCCCATTAAAGAAACTGTTCTTTCTCTTCCATTTCTTCATATTTCACTTTTCCTGTGTGTCGTGTGGTTTTCTTATAGTAAGATATTAAAATATTAGGCTATTTTTCAAATTTGCAAATTAAATATTAATACTGATTTTTTTTTAAAAATTATGAAAATAAAACCTCTAACTATAATTTTTAAAAAACAGTCCTTTTTATTAATAGAGTTCAGTTTCCATTTTGTAATCGTTTAGCTTCTAGCAACATATATTAAATGATTATTTTAACAATCGCAAAGAACTTTAAGTACCAAACAAAAAAAATAAAACGCCTAAAAATCTAATAAAAATAATCTAGTCTTTTTATTAATAGCGTTCAGATTCTATTGTAATCGTTTTCGCTCCTATTTTGAAAATGAAAACAATGAAGAAATCTATAACAACGGTCCTTGGTGCACGTGAGTTCCCTTACTATACGTTCGTACAGAGAAAAAAGAAGTGAAATCTGTAAAATTTGCTCTTTAAGTTCAAAAATTAACAGCCAGGGTGTGTGCTTTATATTAAATTAAGATAGAAAAACAAAGACTTCACTAAAGACGAGACTTAGTCGCAAACTTAAAATAGTTCGTCCCTATCTTTGCCCTTTGGTCGCCCATCCAAGAACGGACCGGCCCGACGTTGCTTACCTTAGGTGATATGACAGCGATCTATTCATGCATGCCAGAGGTCACTTTACCTTTATTGCGTTAAAACTAATACTTGAATCTTTTACTCAGAATGTGTTTTTTAAAAAAAAGATACAATGCAAGACGCTAATTATTTCATTTACTACACTCATACAAGTGATATTCATTTATCACTAACCAAACGTAAACAGGGCTGGAGTTTTTTTTAAAAAGCTGCAGACATAACCTATTGCGAATTTTTTTTAGTTGTTAAAACACACGGGGAAATTTCCATGATGGCCAAGAAACAACAAGGTCCTTGTTTTCTATCTTTGGCTGTTCCCCGCTGGTCCGATGTTGCGATTAATTCCACGGTATTGTCTGTCCTGGGCGATCTAGCCTGGTCCCGCTGGTCTATGTTGGTGAGTACGGTATTGTCCGTGGGCGATCGAAATAGTTGATTCATTCTAGTCATTTGTATACAGACGATTCCGCTTCAATGCGGCTTGTTAATGTTATATACTTAGAGTCTCAACTGAAAGTACTTTCCTATTGATCAATTATCAATTGGCAATAATCACACAAAGGATGTTACACACACGCCAAGTTGGTAAATCGATGACACTTTCAGATTTTCGGTGGGTTTTATTTTTAGTTGCCTTTTCAAGTCACTCACTTGTGGGTTTAATGTAAACTTCAACATCACCGATAAGCCGCTTCGGTTTATAAGCCCGCGGCATCCTTGGAAGCTTTGAAACACGTATAAGCCGCGGCTTATATTCCAAAATTACGGGTATGTCGTTGACGCTTACGCGCTGGAAACCGTGTGATATCCTCCAATATCACACGGCAACGAACCAATGAAAATGTCGTAAACAATCTCAAGTTTTTAAGAATAGACCACACGTCCTTAAGTTAAAGAGGTACTTAGAGACTACCACTCAATGTTATTGCACACTTACCTCTTATTGTAATAGACTTACTTGACAATTGTTTGCCAGGCAACCTGCCCTAAAACATATATCACCTTTTCATTAAAATCCTCTTTCTCCATATTCAATGAATAAGCCAATATAAATTGGAACAATATAATCGTATCCAACTCTAGCTGGGCATCAATTAACTCTCAATGAAATATGCAATCAAAAGATGCATTATCATTCCAATAAAGCAAGTAACTTGGTCATCATACCAAAGCCTATTTAGTAAACCCACGTATTTCAAAGCTAGTTAATTGACCATGGACTATTCGTCAATCACTCTCCACAGGTTCGAGTATATAATTTAGTGAAAGGTATGTGATGATTATATGGTAAGTGCCCTGAAGGAAGCCACCTCCTGTGATAGTACATCTGAAAATTGCTGACTATTGCATTCCAAGGATATAGATATCTGGTGGGGGGGGGGGGGGGGGGGGGGGGGGGGGGGGGGGGGGGGGGGGGGGGGGGGGGGAATCATGAATGCTTTTTCCTGAGATATGTGATATAATCAACCAACCATACCCCCAAAAACAACAATACGACAAGATGTCTGATTCAAGCAGAACAAATCATTTACATCGTATGAAATCCAAATCTAGAATACTATCGCAACTTCAAACAAGTTGTCCAATAGTGTTTTTGATATTCACTGAGGTGACAGATCTGGCTGTTTCACCAATCAATCCAAATGGATTGTATGTAACTGGGTGTTCAATAATTGTGCTTGTCTTTCCTCACATGCAGACACCCAATCAACAGTGAGATCTATTGCATGAAGTTTCCTTTGTGGTGGCTGAAATTCTTGGTAAAAAGAAAAAGTAGTTTAGGCATTGAAAACTGTACTATTTCCTAATGTCTTTTGTACATCATCTAGTCCTCTGCTCTCCGTCATCTGATCTGTAGC
>JAMKCH010002059.1:0-45227 GCA_023653785.1 Ophioderma brevispina | reverse complement strand
TCCACAATTTATACGTGGGAGAGAGCGGGAGTCCATCCCGTTTGACCGCTTGAAGGTTTTAAAGCCGTGCTCACTGTAATCGCTGAAGAGATTCCCACGTGCGTCATTGGTCTGGACAGACAAATACGATAGTTCAATGGCACGAAAAGGAATTGAGAGTATAGACGAGCGATGGAGCTCAAAGGAAAGGTTAGTGTGGATAAAAAACACAAATTAACTAAACACTACAGGTGCACGTCACCAAAGTAGAATTCGTTTGTTTACGAATGGCCCTATTTAAAACGTCAATGTTTCGTTATCGAAACGGACTCGGTATGTTATGAGGTCTCGTGGACGTCAAAGTCCCGATAACTTTCAAACACAAAATCAATGAGCCTTGTGCACAAATGATTGTAAATTTATATAATAACAAAGATTTAATGATTTAATCAGATTGGTTCTAGTGGAGCGGTTTGGACTGCAAAATTGTCGACTACCCCTCCCCTCGGTACAAACAAAAACGCAAACCCATTCTATTCGAAAGAGAGTATAAATAATTTGAAAATTTGAAGATTTTTGAGGTTTAAAATTTTGGTGGCAGGGGTGTTTTTTGGGTCAAAAAATCACGTTTTAAAACCTTACGATATCAAGATTTCTTAATTTATTAGCAACCCAAAATTAATCATGCTGCAAGTATATCAATCTCTGCATTCATAGTATAGGTTTTTTTTTGTACAATAATAAAGGGTCTAGAATTTAGCCCCCAAATGCTTTTCCCTTAAAAAACCCCTTTTTATCACATGTCACCACAACGCGTCTTACCTGAACCCTTTCTGCAATGTATAAAACCTGTATCAACACAAAAGCATACATCAAAATAGATTGTAATGATTTTTACGTAAAAAAGTAAAAAAAAAGATAATCTCGCTTAATTTGCAGCCCAAAAATGTATTTTTCGGCCTAGAATAATTCATCAATGACACCTAATATTAGATTCAAACACAACCATCATTCTTAAATCTCACATTTTATCCTTCAAATAAAGGTTGTTGCGTTGTTGTACGGAGGGGAGGGGGTAACTCGAAACTAGAGCACTTTCATACCTCGGCCGCTTCCGCATTTCACGAATTGGTATCCAAACAAAATTACATGTAAAATTCAATGTTACAGTCACATTTTAAGTCTACACAAAGTCTTCCAGAAGTGACGGTCAATTAAAAGAAGCGTGGCAGTTCAACGATGCTATGTCACAGCGGAAAATGGACAGCGTACATGTGACATTTAAAAATCCATGGTATTATAATCAGGGATCATCTCGGTCCTGAAGATAATTTTGCCCAGCCGTCAAGACTACAAGGTTGAATAAGTCCCTCGACAACATTAATCAGGCGCGGATCCAGGGAGGGGGGCGGGAGGGGGCTCGCGCCTCCAGGATTATGCCAAATCTTGCAAAATTCGCCCATTTTGGACAAGTTACAGCTTTCAGCCCCGGTAATTTTGAAGTTTTTCAAAAACCTGGATCCGCCCCCTGCACTATATTCTGCAATTACAAATCAAGGACTTAACCACCATCGCATGCAGTCAATGCACGCATCTAGGACCACAACACTGGAATCCCTTTGATTCCAAAACACTGCTTAAAAAAAATTAACACGAAGCAGAAAGTTCAGCTATAAAGCTCGGTGGCAGGCCAAATATGATAAATCATGCATATATAAAGCACAAATTACCGTTGTTGTAGATTAAAACTAGCTATAAACTATACTGTATAGCTTCAGGTTACTACTGCTGGCTGAGGCTGGAGTCATTCCAGTGAGAAGTATTAACTACTTCACAGCTAGATTCCACTTTCTAAAATAATAACCATGCATCATCATCATGCATAAACCATAACATTCTCACTGCCAAATAGATTACACATCAATTACATCATTGAATTGCCATCACAAGGCACAAACACACTTATAACATCATGGGGGAACACCAAAGTCGCAATTGTTTGATCAATGCATGAACAAGTTGACTCATTTTATAAATTTACAATCCCGGGGGATCCCGCTCATCCTCTCTTGCACAATCGTCTAAACTTGATGTAAATAACAGGTGGATCTCAATATCGCACTAGGGGAATTCCCTATTCGCTTCACAGAAACAAGTACTTTTCCCAGAGAAATCTTTTCTCACCTGAAACAATTTTTTCACTAACAAAATGGAGGCTAATATAACCGTCACTAACATGGAATTCTTAACATAAATGCATCCTATTTTTGCGCCAAACAGTTCATAGGTTTGACCATGGCTTTTTTGTGAAGCATGAACACTACAATGAAGTTTTGACCCTTACTTAATGTATGGCTTCATGTAGGAGTGAGTAACGTGGGCGTGGTTAAAATATTTCTGTCTTATCCACAGGAAGTTTCACATCTTGGGTCTTATTGATTTTCATCTTTAAAACATATCTAAACATAATGTATGTTCCCGTTTTAACCATTTTGTTTTCAATTTCACTTTATCGACACCTGTATAAACTTTTTTTCCAACACCTTCGGTCAGTGTCTAGACCAGTGGTAGGAACCTAACATTGTCTTTGAATAGCAACAGACAAACATCAGACAAGCTTTATTTGCCATAACAAGTATTATGAATTTATATCCGCTTCCGAGTGGTGGCAAAGAATCTTTGTATTGTAACAGTTTTTGTTACAAGAGTCCCCGGAATGCAATGCAATATTCTTTTTAATATTGTATCGCATCCGGGCAATTTGGTGGAACATTTTTGAAACACTGTCGTTCGCCAGTTGGACTACACCACTGTCAACGCAAGTTTGGTTTGTGTCAGCCTGATTATTAAATAATAATGATAATATTGAAATGCTTTTTTTTTCGTATGATACAAGAAATTTGCAACTCGCTGAAAATATTGTACGAGTCGAGACGAGTACAAATTTTTCTCGCTCGTGCAATATATTCTTGTAATCACGCAAGCCATTCAATATTATATAATTCCTGTCATGTTTACCACAGGATCTGTCATGAAGAACTGCCTTATTGATTCAATGTGGATATTAAGAGTGAGCTCCACTAATGTCAAATGTATTTACAATACAGCAAACGAAGAGGAGAGAGAGAGATTCTGTATCACATTGAAGTTATCATTATCTTATTAGTTGGTTATAATGTAAAAATAACTTCAAAAAGTAAAATGGTTTCGTTATACTGTATAAAATAATTAAAAAAGAAATATTTTGTGACATGTTTTTTGTTGGTGTTTGTTTAACAGCCCTCTTATTTTGGATCCTGAAATATAAAAAAAAATACGATTACAGGATGAGGAAGGTATCAATGGACATGGAGAAGCTGTGGTAAAGAGTGAAAGACGCAGATAAAGGGCAGATAAACCTGCTTTAGAGGCTATGCTGTTGTTGTGTTCGATTGGAAGGCTATTATTGGACGTAACCGAGAGCATACTAATTGCATCACTCCTTATATTTCTGCACGTTATTTTATACACTGTTACATATTGATGCGTTTTTTGTCGAATGATGTATTTTCACGTTATAACAAGCTACAACTAATAATAATACTGGATATATGAAAATGTTATTTCGCAATTTTACTGACCAAAAACATTATTATAGCCCTTAAACGATCTGAGTATATTAAACAAGTCTTTTCCCATCAAAAATAGAGCCAAAAATTTCCTAAATTCTTGGGTGAACAATTTAATTTTCCCCTATTCTACACTCTGTGTCTATGGAAATTTACAGCTTAGCTGACATGCAAATCTTATGACGTCATGGTGACGTAATTAATTCTAGGCATGTTGGTACACATTGTGGATCAATGGAAAGAAGAGGACCATAGCTATCAATTGGTACCAAGTGTCTGTGATATCCCTGTGTTGTACTAGGCATGTTGGTACTTTTCTCCCGAAGGGGTGGTTGCCACCCACAGTCATCACTTTGGGATCACTCTTTATCTTACCTATACCCCGATGGATGTTTATTTTTGCATGAAAAGGAGTGTAAACTGTCAATAGAAAATTAGATTAAATAATTTGACATCAAAAAGGGGAGTTTTAGCAAGGCGAGAAATGGTTGGTAACCACCCTCCCTTCGGTAGACGAGGGTTAAACACTTCTTCGTTCCATATTTTGTGGAAACGAGGCCATATTTATTTATATTTGCCTTTTTTCGAATTTGAAAATGGTTTGCGCCTAATTTTTAGGATTCTCTGTGAGATGATAATTTTATCGCAAGGGACATAATGGCATAAACAATGACCATAATGAAAAGGACCCTTACTGAAATCACTTCTACGAGTTTGAAACAATTTGGATGTTTACATTCTGTGAAAACAGTAAAAACAGGAAGATTTCCGGCGGTGGGGGGTTGGGGGGGATGTGGCAGTTTGTGGCGATTTCTGGAACAGAAAAGCAAGGTGTTTACATCCCTGACAGAATTTACAGTGTATCTAGCATGTTTTGCGACACAATTCAAAAGCATTCAGACCGGTGTGAAAGCAGATATAGTCCGGCGGGAGCCACAGTCCGGGGCTCCATAGACTAATGTTACGTGAAGAGTCAACCGAATCGATTGCCCTATTGTTCACCATTGTTCCCGGACTATGAGTACGCCGGACAATAATTACTTCTACACCGGGATTCAGACAGAATTTACAGTGTATCTCGCATGTTTTGCGACACAATTCAAAAGCATTCAGACCGAGATTCGGGCATTGTACTTTAGGCTTGTAGTAGTAGCGATGTTGCGGCTCCCGTCGTATGGTACTCATACAATAGGCTTCTTTTGAGGCGCAGCAGCTAACTTGAAAAGAAGCCTATTGTATGAGCACCGTACGACGGGAGCCGCAACATCGCTACTAAGATATCGATCTGGCAAGTGAAAGATGGATTAGCCGGGATTAGCACATATACAATAACAATGGTCTGTGAGCTGATGACAACATGCTTTTGCAAGTTTGGTAATGCTGGCAGTAATGTCAGCATCCTTGTTCCAGAAATTGCCACAAACTGGCACCTCCCCCACTGTAATTCTTCCTGTTTTTACTGTTTTTACAGAATGTAAACATCCAAATTGTTATCAAACTCGTGGACGTGATTTCAGTAAGGGTCCTTTTCATTATGTTAATTTTTCATGCCATTATGTCACTTTAATTGTTTTCTCTGATGGCCCGCAAGTGTGGTGTAAATTCCGTGCAAAACTTCCTTCGGGAAAGTTGTTTCCGTAGGGGGCCAATTCCCCCTTGCCCACCAACGGAGTAGGTAGACCTTGTCCACTTAACACTCGTAAAGCACCCGATGCTTATGAGTTTGATACCAGTGGATAGATATGGTCCTAGTATGGGGTCACAATGACGTCATCAAGTCCGCGAGTCGGCAAATTTGGCATTTTCTACAGAAAATATCCAAACATCCAATTTCGCGTAAAAAAATAGGAATATCGGATTTTCACAATTGACTATTTGTACATAACCGTAGAGTTTCAGAGCCACACTGTGCATAATATTTAAAAAAAAATGTACCATAAAACATCCCTTACCCTTCGACTTTGACGGTATACCCTAACCCCGGTGAAGGTGCTACCTTCACATTATTTTCGCTTAAATGGCCAGAAAGGATGAGAAAATGATTACCTAGAAGCTTTTCATGAAAGCTTTTTGCATTTAGCGCACCGGAGCAAATTACTGGGGGGCCTCGGGTAAGACGAGGGTTAAGTGAAAGTAATTCCGCGCTCGTTAATTTCACATCGATTTGCCTACTATCAGCCGTAACGATTACAGAATATCTTGTGCTGGGCTTTCCGATAATTATGTTTAATGTGCTACATGACGTACCGAGAGAATTCTGGTCATTATTATGTTGGAAATTGGTAATTGGTGATATCAGCTTGTGATTTGGAGTGATATTGTTATATTTCCTATGTGTAAAAATATATCCATAAACTATTGTATCTGCGAGTTAAGGTAAAGGGGGTTTAAACTATAAACACAAACAGGGATCACATGTGAGGTATTGACCGTTTATGCTCACATATATGATTAAACCGAAGTGATACCGCACCGCTTAAAAAACTTAAGAGGTAGCCATATACACATAGTCGTAATGGTCAGCAGCTTCAGAGAATGTAAGATTTTGCATGTCGTTTGGAAATATTATAACAACAAAATCGTGAAAAACATTATAAGTTAATCTAGTCAGCAAGACTAGAGTAACTAGATTCAATAAAAAAGACATTATAGTTTTTGTGCCAAGAAATTTCTCAGCGAATCTTTCAGAGAGTTATATTTTTGGGAAAGGGAAGAAGCTTTTAGTGCAAAAAATTATGTTTGCATTAATGGAAACACCTGATATATTAAATCTCTCTTGTACCTTTTAGAATTCCTAGGATGAGTGAGGTGACTGTAAATCTGAAGTGTTTAGTTCTAGAAACGTCCAATTGTATATAACCCTTTTTTAAACATGCCACATATTTAGCTTTTGAAACAGAGAGAATGTGTAAGATAACATTTTGCATGTCATTTGGTATAGCACAAAATCGCGAAAATCGTCAGTTAATCTAGTCGTCGGAAGAAAAACTATTACCTAAGATAATACCTAAATAATTTTGTGGGTATTTATGTCAGTGCAAGTTAAGAATAAAATGCAACATTAGTGAAAATCCATTATAGCAAGCAAAATATTATAATGGGGAGATTCACAATTTTCCTTCCTAAGTGAATTACCCGAAAGCCAAGCAAAAATGTGTAAAGTACACCCAACCCTGACGTGATTTACCCAAAGGCAAGCAAACATTAGCAAAAATAAGCAAAACTGATGAAGCCTGCTGCGCCAAAATAACGGGCTATGCCGAAACACATTGATAAGGGAAATATTTGCCAATGAAATTCCAGCCAAGGTCATCCTCGAGCCAGAAAAGATACCTACATACTTTTTGGTGAGTAGAGTAGATGTTGAAGGACAGTGTATGTTGTATCAAAGTCTTTAAACCGCTGTTTACAGAACACAACACAATATCTCTGCGAATTTCCGGCAAAATCAAGGACGAAGATCATCACTTTTTATGTGTTTTGCCAACAATTACAAGAAACTCCCATTGATTCCTGTAACAACACTTAAAGCTCGTGGCGGGCCTCCCTAAACATTTTTGGATTAATTAAACTTGACAGAGAATGTTTTCTATATATAGACTATGGGGCGTAGACCAAATAACCAGATGCATAACAAATTCCGTAGTCCATTCAAGGGAGAAAACAAAACCAGGTGTAAAATTATTGATAAATTATTAACATGACATAACCGTCTGTTGCCCAAATAAAACTTGCACATGTTCTTAAAATGAATAAAATGTCACAACAAAAGTCTCTTTCATAATATCAGTGACCAATGGGTATGTATAGACTTCAGCAAACCATTAACTATTACAATGCGCCCGGTATGCGGATAGCCATTGTTATAGCATGGTGTTATCACCTCCACGATCGGGTTGAGTAACAAAAATAATCGTCCTCTTTCACAACTTAACTAACCAGTTTATCATTATGATATAGGTCGTTGACCCTAGTTTTCTTCTGAAAAGCGCGGGTTAAAATGAATACAAATGAAGTTAAGCAATAAGTACGGATTTTAATTCTGCACAAAGTTGTTTGGTCAAAGCTTGCCCAGCACATTCTGGAACGATGTTCGTCTTTCTTCCTTTTCGAATAAATGATGAAAAACATGGACAAAGTTAATTGAACACGCACTTATAGAAGCTAAAGATTTACTTGTTTGTGATGAGGATAAGTATTTTGCGCTTACGTCATTAAAAAAAGACTTCGTCTAAATTGGAGAGGTGGTTTCACCTGATTCTTTTCAACCGCGAGACAATATAACAATGGTTCTGCACTCCCAGATGAAAAGGATCTGGAAGTGTTTGGGTACACCGCACACCGGAGGCGGTATATTTGAATATATTTAGCTCTAGCGCTAGCGTATCTTGGTCACTGATATTGGGGGAAATAAATTGAAGTGATCCATTTTATATATTTTCAAGAAAATGTGCAAGTTTTTTTTGTGGCAACATATAGTTATATGATTTTAATAATTTATTATGAATTTACGCTTGGTTTTGCTCACCTCCCGTGATAGGGATTACGAATCGACAGCGCAGAAGGGCATGGCCCATACCCCAATTGTCTAATGGAACATTTTAAGATTGTGACACCCTAATTCATCGTTAATTGACAAAAAATGACGGTAAAAACAGTGGCAGTCAGTCAATTAGGCACATGATCAACAAGCAAATGACTGCTGACAGCTTGACACCCAGGATTTGTTTTCAATAGCAGAGAGCTCTTTGAAACTAAGACTTGGACTGTTATGTCACACGTATAGATAAGCTTGAACTTTCAACAACATACCGTCTTTCAACATTCCTTAAACCTTCAACCTCTGTATTATGTTGTGGTTATTCTGCGTTTTGCCTTCCCTCCACTGAAATTAATTTAGTAAAAATCATCTTTTCTGCCATGATGATCGAGGATGACTGGAATTTCTTTCCAAATTATTTGCCTTATCTTATAATTTCTGGCAAAATCAAGGATAGAGATCATCATTTTTCTGTATTTAGCCAAAACATAGAAATTACATTGACTTCAGGTACAAAACTTTAAGCTCGCTGAGGCCCCCTAAACCTTTTTCGGATTTAATTTAAACTTGACAGAGAATGTTTTCTAGTCTAATGGAACATTTTAAGATTAGGTAGAAAAATCCGCTCAGCATGAAGGGCGTTTAATGCGTCCTGCTGTTGATGAATTTGCAACCTGAATTGAGTAACGCTTAAGATTGCAGTTTCTGCACATTTAACGACAAAAGAATCGGTCATTTGGAATATAAAGCACTACTATTTGAGTACTATTTTCTGCCAAAAGGATATAACCGTCGTCTACCTGAGCTTTTTTTAGTAACAAAAACTCCCGATGAGGGGTGGTTACCACCCCTGTGATTTTCGTTTTTGAATATCCGATTCCTATAAATTTGGTACCTCAGAATAGCTCAGGGTTTCATCTTTCCAATGATCTCAAAATAAGTACCAAAATCCCATTATGACGTCATAAGTTGAGGAAAGTATTTAAAAAATGGATATAGTATGGAAAATGGATATTTTGTCATTTTAAAACGCTCTGAATATGTAAAATAGTCAGTTCACATCAATTAGAGCCAAAAAACCTCGTGACAATCGGATACTAGTATTCCTAGCTTTTTTGGTTCCACTGTGTAATGGAAATTTACGGTCTTGCTGAAATGCGAACTTTATGAGGTCATTCTGACGTAATTATAGGCATGGTGGTACTCATTTTGGTATCAGTGGAAGAGGAGGACCATAGCTATCTATCGGTGTCTGTAATATTCCTGCGTCGTACTATAGGCATGTTGGTACTTTTCTCCCGAAGGGGGGGGTTCCCCCCCCCCCCCGCCCCCCATTCATCACGTTGGATTGCACAATAATTATATTACCTATATTCATGCAGCCCTGCATTGGCGTAAATTTGTTTTAGAAACGGGGATGGTATTGAGTGAAATTTATGAATAAAACATGTTTTGCTGACAAGGTGTGTCACAAGTACAAATGCGCGCGAAGCGCGCTCACAATTTTACATTTAGAACTTCAAATAGTTCAATGTAATCCAATTCACAACAAACTTATACGGTAAAATATGAGGTTATTTTGGTAAAAAAACATATAGGGGCGTCAACATGGGGATGATTATATAGACCATCTTACTCATCAAAATAAAATATTGGGGTATATATCCCTTACGTCCCAAGAGCAAAATGACTAGCAACCGGACGATCACCGCAAAAAAAAAAAAAAAAAAAAAAAGGAGGAAGGGGTATTTCTGTTGTTAGATCTAGGAGCACTTTTCCCCGTAAACACAAGGCAAAGGTCCGCTCCGTGATTTATGAAAAATGGCCACAAACGCCATTTAGGGATTTAAGATAATAAATGATGTGATATTTACTCATGTTTGTAGCGCCCTTTTTGGTGTAAGAGAGAAAATCTGAAAAACTGACGGGCAAAAGCCCCTATTCTTAAAGTATTTTTTAGAATAAGTCAATGATTTTAACTGCAGGATGAATAAAAAAAAAGAAACACAAAAGACGCCCCCTATATTGTGAAAAGTTCAGAGTGCAGCATCTTTATAAAACAATGATGTTAAAAGTGTCATTAATAATAGGGGTGGGCATATGACCACTTGTTTTCAAAAAGTAGATTCAATGGTCATTTTGTGTGTGTCCAAAATTAATCTGATAAACATTTTGATGGATTTTAAATTTTGCATGTAAAGTCAATGGTGAATTTTGGCTATTTTAGACATAACTTCAAAAAGCAATGTTCTTCTCAACTTATTTTGTCAAACTCTCACACTGATGCTTTTGCATATTCTATAAATATTGGCAAAGGAAAAATATATTATGCTGAATTGTAAAGGGATTCAATTTGAATGGAAATGTAATTTTGGGTGCAAAACCATGAATGAAATAGCCACTAAGCCAGTAGACTTGCAAAAGGTCATTGCACCATTGTCGTGGCATGCTTCATGTACTACTTGCTGACAGGCTATTCTAAGAGAAGAAATCAGTAGCTTCCCACAATGCATTGCTTCCATTGGAAGTTTTTGTACGGGTAGTCATGTGAATCGTTTAGATGAAACACTCTTAAAATGCAAGTTTGTGATCAGTACTGTCAATTTAGCCATGTTTCATCACTAACGATTCACATCAGTACCTGTACAAAAAGTTCCATGGGAAGCAATGCATTGTGGGAAGCTACTGAAATCTTCTCTTGGCTATTCTATTTACTGCTTACTATTTACTGTAATAGTTTGCTTGCCAGAAAACAATAGAGTGTGACCTGGATGTCAACATGCGACATCATAGGTCATGTCATCTATACCCTCACTCCCCAGGATTTACGCCTATGCAGCCGTGTATCCTACATGTAGACCTATTACGAGTTTTGAACGTTCGTTACAAATTTCCGCTCATGTGACTAAACATAATTGTACAATTCCGGAGTACAATCATACTACTTTTAGCGTGTTTAAAGGCAGTGAGTGTTAGCGGATAACGAAATCATTTAAAGTTGCCTATACATATTTCATTTGGACTATTATCGAAAACACCAAATTTGCAGATCATGGATGATTTGTTAGTTATTATATTTGGTTTACTGATCGCATATATTATTTTAGTGTGCTTCTGTTGTTGTTTTATCGCATGGGATGCAAGGGACTCGAAACCACAGCGTTCTCTTTTTAGGTTTAAGGAAGAAGCTTCAAATCCCCAGAAAGGAGACAACAACGCTCTCAATTCGGAAGCCAGCAAGAATCACAACGTGTACGATCACCCTGGCGACTAGAGCTCGGAGAGTTCGGGTCATGGTACGATAGAGAAATTGTGGGTCTCTACGGATTGCAAAAGTTTAAGGATGAATGCGCTCAGGTTGTCCACGAAGTTGTACAAGTCATGTATCGACACATGCCGTTGAACGTCAAAGAGGTTGTTAAGGTAATGTTAAACAAATTCAACAGCCTAACAATAATTTCTAATATAGGTAAATAGTAAGAACATGGACACGATCATTAAATCCCGTAATAATAGGCTCCTCAAAACTTTGCAAAAGAAAAATGAAATGCCTGGCAAACCATGCAACTGCAGACTTAAAGCAGCTTGCCCCCTATATGGGTATTGCTGATTAGAATCGGTAGTCCACAAAGTCAGCATAACGCATGGGAATACATCCAATCGACCTTAGATGTATTGTTGTGAAACTGGGATTTTCTGTTCACTTCGGCACGGACTAAAATATCTGAGATTTTTCGGTCTTTTGAAGGATAGGACCGGGGGTTCCGGGAAGATTTTCTTTAGTCTGGAATGGGATTCAATTATGGACCAGTTCTTATGTATGATAGAATTCAGAGCCGGCAAATCAGGGTGAAATGTAGTAACCAACGGAATGCGGGAGGAACTTTTCTTCTTAGAGTACTTAAGAGCATATGCTCTGGGAACCTGTTGGGCTCTACTGATTTGACGTTGCACTTCCCCACTATCATACCCCCGATATTTAGGTATAAACCATGCGGAAAACCTACATGTAAAATTGTAAGGAAATTACGTCGTATAGTTAATTTTACCAGTCATTGTCTCTGGGGGAACTTATGAGATCCGTCAATCAGTCTGATTGTACTTCGAACATTATTAATATATTGTGATTGAATGTTGGGATTTGCGGTCATTCAAACGGTGGAGAAACTATGAATGATGCTTGTGAACGCTATGCGTAACTCAAGGTCTATATTAAAAAAATCATTATAAACATACTGAAAACCCGTTAGCCTCCACTCAGCCTCATAAAGGTGGTCTAAAAGATATACAGTTATTGAATGCCTCAAGTCCCAGTATAAGTTCCACCGTCTGTTCAGGGAGAGAGTTTTGGATTGACCAATTTGAAAGGCCAATTAAAGCCGAATGGCCTTAATATTCCTCTGTTAACTTCTTGGTGGTTGTGTTATATTGCTTTTGGTGTTGTTGTATATTTTGCAGTTGTTAACACCAACAAATTGTGTTTTGTATATGAATATTGTAGTGTGGTTAACACCACAGATGGTATATTGGATCAGTCAATTTGTTGTTTGTATATAGGTGTACCTCATTGCCATTGATAAAGAATAGTTCATATCCGGAAAGCTTTGGCGTTGGAAGTTTGGCTTGCCGTGTTCTATATATTAATTTTCTTCAAAGCCTTGCATCTTTAATTAGATCCGTCATCTCCAAGTATGTTTCGTTGGTCAATATGCTACGTCGTTCATTATATATATATAGTATAGATATATGTAGTATATGTATGTATATATATATATATTATATATAAATTAATGACAAAAAGTATAGACCTCTGGAAAGGGCAACCAATACTCTGAGTTTTACGGCATACCATCACTTCCGATCCACAGGGATCGATCTTATCCGTCTGTAATGGGATTGAGCACTATTAATCAAAGATAGTCAACTGTAAATAGTACTGTTTACTATGATGTTATATTTATATTATATATAATTATTATAATAATATATATATATATATTATATATATACGTTTCGAAAATATATATTTGTTGCATAGACTTGCTCTTTCATTTAACACTCGCTTGCGAAACCGCTGCAAAAGTGGCTAAGATGGAACTTTTTGCAGTTTTCGCTGCGTCCCTGTGTGAGACACACACGAGTCAGTGTGTATTGATTTTACCATGGACATAGAGAGAACATGGACGAAAGAGATAAGAAGGAAACCACATCGACCACTTGACGTTTGTACGATCTATCTGCCGCCCATTAATTGCACTGTTATTCATATTCTCTCAAGTGACCCTTCCGAGGATAATTCTATTCCGATTTTCTCGCTCGAGGAAAATTCTCAGGTGTGGTTGTTTCTTCATTGCCGAAGTAAATACTCAAACCCTACGACTTCAATGGATAAACCGATCAACAGGCCGGGGGATTCGGATTTCGGTCGGGAACCCATGCAAAAAAGAGGAACTAGCTGAAATGTGGGACTACCGCTAGGGGTATTGAATTGGAAAATTAATCAAGTTTAGTCCCACTGGGGTACAAATCAGTTGTGATGTGACTGGTTCAATGATACAATATGGAAAAAAATAACCTAAACATACAGCAAAATAACACTGTGTAATTTTCGTGCAGTAGCACAAGTGCATTTTTCTTGTATCATTGGCTATTTTAAATGTGTATCTTTTTCAGTATGAGAACAGGTCCTACAAGGGGTATAATCTCACTGCAAATTACCGTCATATCTTCAATCAATTTTTATGTGTTCATATAGATCCAATACGGTCCCCCCGAGAGTCCAATGTTCAAATTTATATCAAAAACTCATCCTGTAGTTTTTCCACACTGGGATAGTCGGCGGCACTAACGCTAAACGCATAACGTTGTACATTAACTTCTTATAAAACGAAAACAACAAATACACAACCGGAGAACCGGTGTGAAAGTAATCATAGTCGGCAGGTATCATAGTCCGGGCTCCATAGACGACAAACGGAATAAAGGGGCGTGAAACTAATGTTGAGTGAAGAGTGCAAATGAATCGAGTGCCCGATTGTTTACCATTGTTTCCCGGACACTGAGCCATGAGGACTATATGTACTGCCACACCTGAACATGGTGTAATATGCAATACACTTTTACGTGTTCGGACATGGATGTTTTCAAAAATTTACAAGTAACGATTGCTCACATCATCGATTGCGGCAGAAGGATTATGATCAAAGAGTGCTTGTGAATCCTTCCTTTTGTGCGGGTGAAGGGATAAACAGATTAAAATCGGATGTGTGCGAAGTCCTTGTGGTTCCTTCTTACTCTTTTTTCCATGGAGAGAAGCAAAGAGTTTCTATAATAATGATAACTTTTATAATATTAACCCGGCCCTTTAAAATGCCACCTAATTAAGCCCTGACTGGCAGCGAAATTTCTGCCGTGTTAACTTGTGTGTATTACAGCATCATTTTAATAGCCATAGTTAACTTAATAGCACATGATATTGATCGTTGCTTTTATTACGAGTATCTATTGTAATATACGCATGACTGCCTTAATTATTCTAAGGTTTATATGGAATTAAAATCCATCCATTGCTAACAAATCCCTCGCTAGTCCGGTGGTTACGGATGCTTCTTAATCGCGCTTTGTCGCAGACTAGAACCCCCTCTCCGTGCAGTTTTGAGAAATTAATTTGTTTCGAATTTTGTTAAGGTGAAATAGACGAAGTCCATCTAACTATTCAAGCTATAAGGTACAGTCATACAGTCTTGTACAAACTTGAAAATGTCTATCATTTATCTCAGTCTGGCGATTTTCCCGCCCGAAGGCAACAGCATCATAAGTCCCCAAAGATCACTCATGTTTAATCGCGACGCCACTGTCCCATCCGCGCGATTAGTCGCAGACCTTAAACACGACAGTAAATTAGTGACATATTGCTGTTCAATATTGCACGGCCGGTGACTTATTTTCTGTGTAATCGCGGATTTATCGATTATTTGGCTGAATCTTCTCCCCGCTTGGAGCGGTTTCATGGCCGACCACTTTCCAACTGCACACAACCACTCATGATTCAGGCCAACTCATCGGTTACTGCTTCCAAACCGCTCATGTGTTCTGCGACCCTTCCCGGTTCTAAAACCCGCTACGAATTTTTAGGCTGTGAGAAAAAAATCGTGGTGTTTTTTTTCGAAATTCGCCACGTCCTCTCGACCACGCAAGACTGCAGAAGACTGTAGAGGAATCCCCTGGAAAGGAAAAAAAACCTTGCTAGCGACACATGAAAAAATACTCACGATTTTTCGAAAATGACCAATCGCTGTGTGACTGAGCCTATAGTTATTTCATATTTATAGTACATGGGAGAAATTAATTGATGTTTTGGGTTTAGTTTTTTCATATACAATTTTTTGACACCAATGTTTTTCCAATACAGAATTCTCATGAGAATATTAAAATCCCCAATGTGTGTTCATTTTTAAAAGTGGTTCTGGGTGTTTTATCAGGGCAAAATTTGTACAGGGTAAACAATAAAGTACTTAATTTTTTAAAATTTATACCAGTGTGTTCGGCTGCTCATAAGGTTTTCTACAAAGGCATAGTTTGTCATATGTACGACCTATTGTTTTTAGTACAATAGGCTCAAGAAAGTTCAAGGTCATTATTATAGAATGGTCCGATTTTGTTGAACCTGTTTTTAAATCGTTCATGGGTCTATCTAAATAAAACATGTATATAGATTCCGAGTTTTCATTTTCAAAGTGAGACTTTAGAGATATACTAGTGTTCTCCCATTGACCCTGGGGACCCCGACCATATTTGCCATTCTAATTTTATAAAACGTCATTGAGAAAGCGACCTTTATATTTTCGGCTTCGGTACAGTAAGACGAACAATTGGCACCATTTTTAGAACAAACCATGAATCTGAAATTTTTACCCCCAGTGTGGACCTTAACCCGTTTTTACCCTGTAACTCTTATACTATACACTCAGTAGGGCAACGATACCTTCGTAATCCTTGAAAGGTACTAACATGATTAGTACTTTAAAACACATTTCCCCCGTTTATATTTTGACCCCCTGTCTAAACCCTGTAAACGTTGCCCCCCTAAAAATCATCCAAGAACACTTTAAAAATGACACCCATGAATGTTGGAATCCTCATACCATTTGTGATTTAGAAAAACCTTGTTGGCAAGATTGTTATGAAATTTTCACAAAAATACATTCCACATGTACTATTAATACGGAAAAAAAATATCGCCTCCGAGTCCAGGCCATATAGCTTAGTATCTTATCCTATTTCAGGGTGGTTTCACTAGGTAAAGGGAACAATCCAGAGGGGACTCTGATATAGATTGCGTGGTTATCGTAAACTTCACTACACTACCTGAAATTTGTCAAGACATAGGCAGTTATGTGATACGCAATCTAGCGAATCAATTAGTTGCATGGAGAGAGCAATTCAACCAATCCACCGTGGCCGATATGTGTGGAATAGATACATTTGACACTACTTTGGTTGGTCGGGTTTAAAGTGGAAGTTGACTGATTCCAACAGCAGACAATTTAGATTTCGAAGGTAAGTCAATCTTACCTATAATCATGTATATGGTGCTTGCCCCAAAAAACACAAATCTTAATAACGCCATTCATATCGTACACCCTTTAGTAGCGTGCATCAAACGCCCTTCCTCCAGTATAAATTTCGCATTATACAGGGTATAAAAGCGCTTTACATTGATTCCGCTGCTCCTTACAAATCCCAGCCATACTCCATACCTTTGGTCGGCACTCATGACAATATTCCTAACAGCTCCCCATTTAAACCCTGGGTGGAGAGAGCAAAGCGAGGTAAAGTGCCTTGCCCAAGTGCACCACACAATGGCCACATCGGACTCGAACTCGGGACCTATATGGATCATGAGATGGTCTTGTATCCACTGGTACACATGTGCCCTCACATGCTGTTGTGTCTAATTTCATGCAATAACACATGCAGCAGCAGTGATGTCAATACTGTAAATTGAAAAACACAAGATGCCTTTTATGTGTAATTGCTGTGGTTCCTATACAAAGCACTCCAAAGTTCCGACTGCCCGTGGTCCCCTAGACTACTTCCGGTGAATTTTGAATTTGTGAATTTTAATATTTTTACAAGTGTCGCAGTTGTTGAGACCAGGACAAAGTGATTACATGAGGGGCGTTTGATGCACCCTACCCCTTATTAACATACGAATCCAAATATGTTGATGTCGGCATTTTAAATATAAAAATCTATAAAATCATTTTGCACAGTCAAGCGCCGGTCTCCGCAGCCCGCAGATATAGGGTCGGTTCAATTCATTCTCGTATTGTAACGTAAAAGTTTTCCGGTCGACTCTGATCGTATTTTTTTTTTTGCGTAAAGCCATATTAGTCAAGGGTAATTAACCTTATTGTGCTGCCTGAATTTGGAACACAGAATGGTAAGGTAATTGTACTAGAGCAGGAGCACGGACCTGGGTCAAATACATGGGTTTGAAAACATTCATGCCAAACAAATTGGAGTTCATTTCAAGTCCCGGGGTCCAATCTGGGCCATGCATGTCGTGTCATTAGAAATTGTTGTATAGTCAAGAAACGGGTGTAAGACCACAATTGATTTACAATTTTTGAAGGTCAACCAGGTCATCAGCGGGTTCAATCAGGGTAATCCAAGGTCATATCACTAAGCATGTTGTTAGGTGCATGAATATGGAGGTTTTTGGGTCAAGATGATCAAATTTGGAAGGTCACTGAAAGGTCATCAGGGTCCTTTCAAGGTCATCTGAGGCAAAACACCTATAAACCATTAATGGCCAGTCACCTGTTTTGGTGTTTTGGCAACATTTAATGCCCGCTTTTTTTTAAGTCATTTCAGGCCATCAGATGTTCAATCCGGGTCAGTCAAGACCTCATCCATCTAGTCGTGTCGGAGATCTGCAATGAATGCACTTTTGAACAACTCAAGGAGCGAACTCCTGCCTTGTTTTAGAGGAAAATTGTTCCTAGATCTTACACGCAAAATAAGCTAAGCCTCAGCTTTTTTGCGTGATCGTCAGAGACGTTAGGAGGGGGGGGGGTAAAGGTCAAAAGGTCATTGGAGATCAGTTAATCCACAATCGCGTTTTTAACGTTACTAGACATTGATAACGACATCAAATAAAATTGAAAAAAAATATCCTCAAAGTACAATTGTTTCATTTTATATTTTCCTACCTATTTCAGGAAAACAGAGCCTTTACAAATCTATGCTGCGAAGAAGTAGTGGAGACCGTGAATTCTACTCAGCTGGACTAGTAAAACTTCAGGTCAATTTCATTAAATCTAAACCTGGAGTAGTAAAAGAACTAATTCGTCTCGTTAAATACTGGAATAAGCACACCGTAAACTCTGCTCTGTACACGGTGGAAGACCGGTTACTGCCAAAGTCTTATCCAATGGAACTTATCACCATTTATGCGTGGGAGAGAGCTGGTAGTCCATACAGCTTTGACCGCTTGAAAGGGTTTAAAGCTGTCCTCACTGTAATCGCCGAAGAGCTTCCCAGTGTACGACACTTCTGGACAGACAACTACGATCGTTCAATGGCACTCAAAGGAATTGAGAGTATAGACGAGCAATGGAGCTCAAAGAAAAGGTCAGTGTGGATAAAAATAAACAAATGAACATATCAAATACAGAGTGTGCCAAAAATGCAACATTCAGAAATAAAATCAAAAATATTTCTTGTGCTAATCGTCGCAAAACGTACTATACTGTATGAAGACCCAATTATCGCTCTTAAATTTCCGTTTACCCCATCCTATTTGAATCCGTAGATCCAGAGATACGATCATTTAAGTGAAGGGGTGTAAATTTTTAGTTGGCAAACTTTCACATGGATATGCTTTAAGTGGCGGTAGGAGATTATTTGGAGAATACGAATGTCTCTCAAATTTGCACTTGATCGGTTTTTCTTGATGTGGCACTATTTCATTATGGACGGACATAAACTTAACATTTCCAGATCTGCCGTTAAGTACAATCTGGGATACCAATTCTAATTACAAAATCGCCTTTTTTATGATAAATACGAATTTTGGAGCATTCTCATTCGCAGGTGTAGTTTTCCATGCATTACCAACATAACTGGGGGCGCTCTTCAGAAAATGTGCTATTATTGCTTTAACTTGAAGTGCTTTACCCTCTGCATACCAAGCGGATTTACTGGATACAACAGTGCTATTATTTGCTCGAGCCAATGCAGCATGATGTACATCTACTGGTCACTGATATTTAGGAAAAGAAATTGTGATATTTTATTCATTTTCAATCAAATATGCCACTTTTGCACTTGACATACCCCAGAGTATTGAAATGAATAATTAGACAATAATAACTGCGCAGAAATCAGTTACTTCGCCGATATGCGTAACCAGTGTGCTTATGCAAGCATCATTCTCTCTTTGATCCCATGGAGTATATGGGCTACCTTGGAACTCAACACATATGCATCCCATTCGGTAAGAATAACCCATAGAATGACCGGGGGTTTCGGAAACATGAAGAGCAAGATGGGTTTGATCTCCTCTCTATGTATGGCTTCTTGTCCAAATATTCCTTTATACATTTTCAACCCTTTTTTTCAAACATTTTCGAACAAATCTATTTAGTGATATGGAATCTAAAATTTGAGAATTATCAAAAAGACATCATAGAAAAAGCTCGGCCACTGCATGTTTTATGGACAAGCACCAGATCTCCTTAGCCAGCTGCTACATGAGCTGCTCTCAGTCGACCCTCGCCTTAACCGCTCAGTCCAATCTCATGACCTTGCTGTAAAAATCCCAAGGTCCCGCTTGGCCTCCCACATAAGATAATTTTCCCATTCACTGCAGGATTATGGAACGCCCTTTCTGCTCATATAGCATCAAACTAGAACTTGCAGATCTTGGCGCCATTCCGTCAGCGTTATACATGAAAAAAACTGATGTTAATGCCACGATCAGCCTTAACATGAACAAAATAAAAAAAATAAAAAAATAAATAAAACAGCTTTAATTGCAAATTAAGTATTCATGTCATGTAACCACAGGATCTGTCATGAAGAGTATCTTTACTGTATAAATTTGGTGTATATAAAGATGGGTAATATGCAAATACGATTTACAATACTATACAGCACAATGTTAAATTTAGCATTACACTCGCCATTTGTTAATTCTTAGTCTAATATTAATGTATTGTATAAATTATAAGAGCCAAAGCTTGACTGCGTTGGTTATTTCTGTTTCTTTATCTCCCTCTTTGCCTCTATTTCGCTCTCATATCTATGCCTCGCTCTATCGCTCTATCCCTCTATCGCTCTCTCTCTCTCTATTTCCGTCTTCATAACTTCTCTCTCTCCACTCAGTCCGTGTTCTCTCTTTCCCTTCACTCTTTCTTTCATGATATGGAATTGGAGAATGATATTATTTTAGAAATAATGTTGAATGATACGATCGCTTCAACGATCAAGAAAATATATTATCAACAAAGAGTAAATGACAGCCACTGGAAAAAATGAACATGTCCGGGATTTCGCTTCTGCTTTAAAATGGTTTAGATTAAATTGTGTTGACGTTATAATTTATCAGTAAGTCACACTGTATACAAATGATTGCAAAAAGTAACGGATTTTCTGTATGTGTTGTTTCCCTTTTTCCCTTTTAATAGCCCTCTTATTTTGGATCCTGCCAATCCTACCAACAACGTCTGTGGACGGTATGGGACATGGGATGACGTGGCAAGAGTTGCACGAGACACCTTGCGCTCCAACCTGCTTAGGGACGTTCGAATAGTAGGCTGTTCTTGGAAGTAACTCGGCGATTTCAGTGTCGCTATAATTGCACCCTTTTTAAGAGCATTGTAATGGTGTAAAAGCCAGTGACAATGGCAAGAATTATTTGAAGTACTTTCTTTTGTTAATGTGGAATGTTTTGATATACAAATAAAGACAATACATAAGCACTGGCAATAATAATAATAATTGCACCCTTTTATATTTTAGCAATATATTTTATATACCGGTTACATACACCTTTTCTTCAAATAATGGTACAACTAATTTACCAGTATAAACAATGCTTTAAAATGTCTGAAAAGGCAATAGTGATGTGATGTAATATTTTAATGGTGATATATTGAATTGATATTTGAACAGCCAAATTTGAGGCAATTTCCCCGAGCTTCATCAGGATTTCACATCTTGTTTCTTGGCCTTCTTGTTCTTGGAAGACCTTACGTTTATGCTTCATGAGTAATAGCATTCTGTTCACTATATGTTGAAAATATAGTCAGGTTCACTATGTATTATATACTTCGTTAATGAATTTGAGCTTGTTCATTGGTTAAACGTCTGACACGTTGATTTGAAATAGTTTCCTATTTGATGAAGACGTGTGCAAGATAAAATTCATCTGTACAAAGCTATCAGATGTGATATTGCGCATGCGAGTAACGCACCGACGGTATTACTAGACGGACGTAAAAAGCAATCAGGTTGTGAACCTCGCTGGTGTCTAAAGGCGACTGTGCAGTGACGTATTGAAAGATGGAATTATAGAATTATTAATGAAGTATATAAAAACAAATATCAAATAGGCCTACTAACATCCTTCGGGATGCGCCCATCAGGAAAAAAAAAATCGCCTACTGATGTCACCTCGGAGCTCATAGTTTAGCCGAGCCTCTAAGGCAGTATATATTTGTACATTATAGATGGTTTACTGCAAGAGGGCACCATCTGCAATAGCTGCCATTTGTAGTTGTGTTTTTATTAAGTGTTATACTTACCAAATTCAAAACCTGGAGCTATGCGATGGGGCCTTTGCCCTAAACCTCAATATGTGGAGTTTCGCTGGCTACTTGCCAGGATAAACATGGAGATATTGGGCCAATATAGGCCAAATATTTTACTCAATATCGGACCAGTAGGGCTACGTTATCCGTCCAATATTATTTGCTCACGGCCAACATTGGACCAATATTGGCCGGGCAATGTTGGCACAATAGTGGGCCAATTATTGGTAATAGATATGACCCAAATATTGGGATATCAATATTTTTTATTTGCTAAAATAAATATATTTTCACCCGCTTATTAAATAAATTAATTAAAATTAATTGAGCTAGTCAAATAGTTTATTGTTTATTGAAATTGGTATTATATAGATATATTTTTGAAATATTGTGTTCTGATCAAAACAATCGTCATTGAGAGATTTTAGCGTATTTTTGGAGGTATTTCATTGTTTTCTCACCTGCTATTTTTAGGCAAACAGTTAATCTTAAGCCAATATTGGGCAACGTTATCCCAATAATTGGCTCTATATGGGCTGTTGGTCGATTGCCAATATGATGCTCCAATATTAGACCATTAAGGATGCCGATATGAAGCCGATATCACATTGCACAAGGGAAAACCAAATAAGCGGCCCTAATACGTTACCCGTGATGGGCCGATGCCAAGATTACCGATGGGGAACCATTGTGGGGCCAATATATGCGTGCTCTCTGGGTGGTCATCACGTCCGACTCCAGAAGGGTGAAGGGGTGATGGGCCCGGTGCCAGTACCGAGAAAATATAGTTTGCCCGATATAACAGGCCAGAAAAAAATTGTTTGAGCCCTTTACCGACCGGACCAAAAAATCCGGGTCGCGTTTTTTTTTTTTTTTTTTTGAGAGTGGAAAAATCTCAATTTTGAGAAGGTGTATGGACATAAATCACTTATTTTTTCTAAAATGGGTTCTAATAACGACGAAACTGATATATACCCCTCAGGCAGCCCGAATCATAGACCAGTTGTGTCTGAATACGTCTACACACTGTACAGTCCAGTCGGGTCCCAGTATCGGGGACTTTTTCTGTTTATGATTTTTTTTCAGTTTAAAAGTTGGGATTTTTAGAAAGAAAATAACAATTTGAGATCACACCATCGCCAGAAAATCATCCATCAGCTTCAGGGAAATTCCCCATTTGCAATCTGATGAATATAGTCCAGAAAATGAGTGATGAGTAGATTTGCATACAATTTGTGTCCAATTATAGCCTCGTCTTTAGGATACAAGGGTTTAAACAAAACGTCACTTTTTCCGTAAAAGCTGACAGGAGAATTTGACATCGAGGTGCATATTAAACGAAATGTGAAGCGGTGGCTTTTGTTAACATGATCAGTAACAGCAAATATGGCGATGCATGTCCAAAATGGATATTGGAAAGTAATCCAGCAGGTTTTGAGTACGAATTTATGCACTTTGAACTGATGTTACAAAATCATTACTGACGGATGAAAAGGTGATATAATATGTACTAAATCTGAAGTTTTAACCAATGAGCCGAATTCGTCGTAGTAATTCCAATTAGGCGATCGCCCGATTGATTCGCTATAAATAGCCACGGTTTCATGGACGGTTGGTTCTGAACATAATCAGTGAAAAAACAACCAGGTAAAATATGACATATACATTGAAAATAAATAACATCAAATTTATTTCAAACATAATTAACTATAATCTTGTTATGTCCAATAGATATATGAAGAAAAATGTTTGGTATATTTGGAGTTTACTTCATTCGCTGAAATACATTAGTGTATGAAAGTCGGTAGAGTAAGAGTTTCAAAACAACAACATGGCGGAGTGTATGCTGTTTGCGTTACTGCTGTCTTGGAACTTAATTCTATGCCATTTTGCAGACATTTAAGGTCTGGTTGTTGATTCGCATATTCCATGCGCATAAGTGAAATCTGTACGTATTGGCCCATGGCGTGGCGCAATGCTGCAGAGGATGAAACAATTAATGCATTCACGATTTAAGCTTACAATACGGACAACGACATACAGGTACAAAAAACAGGCTTTGGCATTCTTGTATATGTTAATACACCTCATGAATATTCATGAAAACTAATAATGCTATTTCATTGGCTGATGCCTATTACGCGAACTATTCCCCTAGGGAGGAGGGATAGACCGTAGCCAGTCACCTCGGGAAAATAGTGTGCCCTATTTCCCTCTAACCATGCATGTAGGATTTGTCTATTCTTCTTCATTAAAAACAATTCAAGCGACCTCCGACCCAAAATTTTTTTGGAAGTGAAAAGGGCAATCAAATAATTTATTTTTCTGGCCCAATGTACTATTGGTTTATCAAACCTGACAGTGTCTTTGGGGATGAGGTTTGGAGAAAACTCTCCAACTATTTCCTAGGGAGATAGCACCTTTTTGTAGGAATCCCAATTAATTTGAATCACGAATATTCATGAGGTTGTAATTAATAAGATTCAAGATTCAAGATTCAATGTATTCAGCAAATATCGTACGCGACATGAAATGTATTAATACAGTATGTAAATAATTATACGTAAAGTAACAATTGTAAACTGTACTAAGATGACCAGGTGAGGGATATTGATATCTAGGACCAGTTCAGGACAAACCGTAGGGTTCTAATTATGCCGGACCTGTAAATCTATACTTAAAATATACTTAATCTTACAAAAAAAAAATTGATACAAGTAAGGGAGGCTATAGAATATTCATAGGTAAAGATACATAACAACAAAAAAAAAAAAAAAATATCTAAGCTAACCAACACTTAACGGAAACAGGATAGGGATTGGACAAGAAGGACAGACTTTTCAACATGTCTTGCTGAGGAAGTAATACTATTGCCTAATGATGAAGCAGAGGAGAAGAGCTGGAGGTGAAGAAAAAGCAGGAAATAGAGATAGAAATGAGATGAAAGAGTTAAAGTGAGGAGAGAACAAAAGGACTTGGGAGTAATTTATAAAGAATTGTATGGTTGATGAATTGTTTTTTCAGTGGCTTTAAACCTTATTTTTGTTTGTAATTGTTGTGATAGATCTGGAAGATCATTCCAAAGTTTTGCGCCGTGATAGTGAATAAAATGCTTTTCAGAGGAAGATTTGGGAGGGGAAGGATGAAGTTTTCGCTTGTATGGTGTTGTAGCTGTGGATTGTCTGTTTGTGGTAAAATAAGTGATGAAGTCGGAGGTAAATGATTGTTGGGATAGTCAAACTGAAAAAAAGGCTTGTTTGAAGTTGGTTGAGGTGTTTAATTTTAAAGGGATTAGCAGGCGATTTGAGAATCCGAAACTCGAACAAAATCATCAAAATTCCTATTTTGATTTTTGTACTGCATGGATATGCGAACATAACCTGCAAGTGGTTGGCTTGAAATCCGTGTATTAAAGACAGGGCAGTACTTTTTATCCGATTCTGTAATTTATATACGTGCGTATCTAAATTCCGACTTGAAATCGAAAAAGCCTTTCCCAGTGAATATCACGGATTTTCAGCGTGATATTGTGCATCATTATCAATACAGTTTGAACTCAAACACAAACATTATTGATCTTTGTTTATTCTGTACTGGTGTAAACCACAATCAGCTGTTTGTGTAGATTCTGAGACGTCGTTGCTGTATGTCTATTGGCGGGAGACGGTATGACAAATTTCCTCAAATACTCCCATTTTTTCCACTATTTGGTGGTTTGTTTCTACATTAAAGCAGTTATATGGAATTGTACACTTATCACTGATTTATAAGTTTAAAAAATGCATTTCCACATTTTTTCGATTCTCTCGCATTATCGCTGCTAATCCCTTTAAGTGTTTTCAGTGAGTGAAATAATGGCAAAGTGTGAGTTCTGGGGGGTGAGTTTTGTGAGAGTGCGGATAATTAATTGTGTGTAGGTAAAATGTTTTACATTGGAGTGAAGCAAAGGTGATTTTTCCCCTGCTTCCAGGATAGCAGATAAAAATTATATCAATAATAATAATAATAACAAATTTAAAGAACATACCACCAGGCCCCTGACACTGACTCAGCAAATTGGTGACTGCCACAGAGCGCCGCCATTGGACGATAGCGGCAAACTTATTTGATACGCTATCTGGTATGCCATCTGCTACGTCATCGTCAGTGCATCGGACATAGCATACCTGGTTGCTGTGTGCCCACTGCATTATGGGGCCGTTGTTATGTCCCTTAGCTGTCGAAGCTCCAAACGGAGTGTGATGAATGAACGTGAAAATTTGATTACGGGAATCGGCAGACAGGCACAGTCAATTCCCATTGATTGTTGTTCCCTGATACCACATTAAAAACACAAAATGCAAAATAAAATACAAAATGAAATGAAATCAGTTAAACAGGCATGTGTGAAGTTTTAATTAGAAAATGTATACTACTTGAGAAGGAAAATGTCCAAATGTAGGTAATATTACCATATAATTTCAATCATTTCAGTTTCAAATTAAGTTTTAATTATCATGATCATTCAGCCAATACAAAATGATACAATTTAATATAGGAATAATTTTGACGTATTTTAAGAAAGAATAATTATACAGAATGTTGAAATGGGCGTGATATCAACCAGTAGAGGCCGTAATACGTCTGGTGCACTTTGAGCATGACCACACCTAACAATATACAGTGTTTAAGATTAACCCTCGTCTTACAACCTATACATTGATAAACAAAATAATACCAACATACCTAGTATGGCGGATCACAATGAACGTTATCACGATCCCGAGTCGGCAAAAATTAATTGGCATTTTCCACAGAAAATAGGCGCACAATCCATTTTTGGCGCTAAAAAAACGAGAATATCGGATGTTTCATTACGGTTTTCAGCTCTAATGATTGCAATTGGCTAGTTTTACATAAACATTTTTTAGAGCCATACTGTGCATAATATTTTCAAAAATGCACGCATAACATATCCTTTGGTGGCAACCATCCCTAACCTTAGACTTTGACGGCAACTATAACCCCTTTGAAGGTGCTACCTTCACAATTTTTTTCGTCTACAATGACCTGAAGGATGAGAGAAAGATTACCTAGAAGCTTTTTACGACGAACCATTTTTGGGCATTTTAGCCCACAGAGCGAATTTCACTGGTGTAGGGGTGGGGGGTAATTACTGGACCAGGGTGAGACACGACAGTAGGGCAAAACAGGACGATACAGTACGATTACATTGACATAATACAAAAGAAGTGTTTGGAATTACGAAGGAATATCATTGACATAGAGGAAAAAAAGCAAGGACCCAGTAGAGAACCTTGGAGGTAAACCACAGGAACTGGGAAAGATCAGAAAGTGTGAACCAAAAAAGGTGAATTGGAATCTATTGGCTAGATAACTAGAGAGAAGATCTAAGGGAAGACCACGAATAACACCATAATGGGGAGTTGTATTCAGGGTAAAATCTATTATGCTCCCTTTTTGTGATTTTTAGTATGGACAGAGCAGAAGAAAGGTTTAAATGTGATCTTGTTATGGAAGACGACGTTAATTGGGGTACTGATAGAGTAAATATTGTGGGGAGATAGAAGGCATATAGATCGTATTGGAAAGATGGTAAATGGAACTTTGGTACAGCAATAAGCAGTCTTATTAACGTTACTCATTACATTTTTGTTATTTCGGCCAATTTTGGCCAAAAATTTTACATTTTTAAAAAACCAATTTAGTTAAACAATCAGAATGGTTGGTGACCATGTGTGAACCATCCTATACGATGCAAAAAAGGATGTTAATTTCTTAAACAAATCATTCTGTGGATCCCACGCTCATAACATTTTGGCCACTTTGATTACTTTTGGCCAGAAAATACCAACTTAAACCATATTTTTTGCTAAATAATGCATAAATCGTAGTGACTGCAAACAATGGACCAAATTAATGCAATTAGACTAATTTGCGGTTTCCCCACAGTGACGGTGCTGCATCAACAGAGTGTAAATTATTAGTTATCAATGCAATATTACGCTTATTTACTTAATAAAGACCAGTCCCTGTCTTATCCGGACAAAAGATACACAAAGGGACAACAATGTCCAAAAGGCCCGATTTCTACTCTTGCAAGTGTAGCCTACCTGTTTTGTGTGCCAGTTCCAAGAGTGCAATGAGTACATCATAACTCGTTGTGGTTGTTGCAGCTCGCATACATTTACTCTGAATACAAGTTCTACAAAATTCTGTCACTACAGCGAGGGGAAAACTCCCATAACCAACGTTGCACGTCACGTGCACCAATTTATTTAATAATACTAGACTTCATCAAAGTGCTGTTGTGCATTTGGAACTTGAATAGAATAACGGTTAGGTTTGTAGTTTGTGGCACATTGAACGACAAAAGAACCAGTCACTTGGAATACTATTGAGTATATATTCTGCCAAAGGGATGACTATATATACGCATTGTGCCTAATGCTATCAATATCAAGTCAGCAAGCGTATGCTGCTACATTTAAACCTGACGAACTTTGAACGTTAGTTACAAGTGCCTGACAAAATTTTAACCGGCCGCGGGAAAGACAATTGTAACAAAGCGTTTTGATTCCGGCGTCTAGAGTGGCAGTGCATGACGTGTTAACTATAACAAAAGCGTTATAGCTATTTTATTTGGAGAGTATTTTTTAAAACACAAATTCGCAGAGATAATGATATAATGATATTAATAATCGCATGTATGGTATATTGCTGCTGCTGTGGCCTTTTCTCAAGAATACGGCACCACAGTATTCTCGTTTCAGATTTAGAGAAGGGGAACCTGTCATACCCATTCAAATCCCTGAAGGCTTATATGGGACACCGTCACAACGCTTATCAATTCGGAAACCCAACAAGAAATCGCTCAGTGGACAATCACCTGGCGACTAGGAGTCCCCGAGAATTCGTTCGTGTACGGCATCAGGCCAAGAAATTGTGGTCCGTTAGGGATTGACAAAATTTTAAGGATGATTGTGCTCGCGTCGTCGATATGAAGTTTGCACAAGTCATGTGACAGACCATGACATTGAATGTCAAGAGGGTTGATCTTGTTAAGGTAAGGTTTTTGATAAATACAACTATTAGTAATCATTTGCAAAGGAGAGAGTTTTTCTTTTTTAAGCCGTCCACATTAAAAGAATATACTCATACTAGTATCTGGCGATAGGTGAGCGTATATATTTACTCGTATTGCTGATAAATGACGTATGTAAATTGAAACGGTAAATGTAAATCAAATTGCTAAAACGCAGTAAAAATGAATTTCCGACCCCATTAAAATGATTTCAATTGAGGAAAACAAGAAACAGCACAATCTTGACTAAAATTTGATTTTAAGACGACAATCTTATTCTAACCTTTTTTTAATAATGCAATTTCGCTCTGTACGCTCTATAGGAAATAGTGAGATTTGCAAATTACCTTATTTTCAAAATATATATCCAAACAAACAATCTCAACCACATAGGAGAAACAGGAAAGAACAAACAACTACCAGACAAACAGCAATACTACGACACAATGTTCGGTGAAAAATCTAGCCTTTATCAAGTGAATTACAAAAGAAACTACACAAAACTAACCAAGCAAAATGATACTACTTGCAAGTGCTAAACCAGACAGCAAATGCAAAGAACAGTAAACACAGCAAAAGACAGGACGACGTGAATAGATAATTGGATGTATGCACAATAGGAAGATAGTGCACGGGTAAATGGCTGGTTATCGAGGTGACATCCCACAAAGGGATAGAAAGGTGAAATGTGATGACACAATAGATACAGGATACATGGCAAAAAAAAATTGAAAAGGATTAAAAATCCTAGGCAACGATCAAATCCACCTGGGCATGGAAAGAGAACAGAGATAGAATGGTGAAGATTGAAGTTGGATGGGCTAAACAAGCACGCTTATAAAAGAAAAGGCGTGGACATTGCTAAAATGATAATTAATCACTTTTTATATAATTCCTGAGCTGTGTGCACAGTGTTTGCCAGTGGTTTGGAGGACTGAATCTAATGCAATTCCAGTGTTTCTAATATCGGTGTACCGGGTGACGGGGTATGTCAATTGCTGAATTGTCTTCATTAGCAGAATGGCGGGGAGATTTAAGGAGATTCCAAATGTTTGGCAATAGGTCTATCCCTATTGTCTTGTATCCGCACAATTTCAGAAAGTCTTTATTTAAGTTCGCGGCCGCCTGTCTCTCCACATATGTTTATGACAAATGGGCAAGTAATAAGGTAAACCACATTATAAGAAGAACAGTCAAACGGAGTTTGATAGGTATTGTGTGGTTAGTGGAATGTGATGGTTGCATTGTCTGGACTCTGAATAGTATGGTCTGACAGGAACACCATCATGGATTTGGTGACGACAGGCAAGACACTTCATAAAAGGATAAAAGCCCTTGGGACGATCTCTCACAGAGGATAGAGTAAGTAGAATATACAAAATCCTTTAAAATTTTGGTCTACGGCAAAGATTTGTCACTGGAGAATTGGATGGCTCGTTGTTTACATCTGTCTGAAGAATGTAAATACTGGCATGTATGTGTGTAGGATTTTTGGCCAATGTTTGGAAGGCTGGGTGATATGTACATGGGAATCCTACTTGGGGTAATACCAGAAGGAGTGAGCCCTGGATTTCAGGGGCAACAGCTCTGAGGTATTTCAATGGCCCTCTGAATCTGTCTATTTAGTAAATTAAATGGATATCCTCGCTGATTGAAGAACTTTCAAAAAGCGAGTACCCCGATTCTCCCCCCCCCCTCATTTGGTTTACTAACACGAATATGTCAAGCATTTTGATCTCATTCAAAATCTTGACCTGGGTTCGATGCATTTTAAAAATTGAAATGAAGTCTATGGAGAAAATGAGAAAATTTAAAACACTTTAGATATGTCGGAATCATGGATCCTTTTGTATGATCCATAAATGAGGGAGCTTGATATGCCCAAAAAAGGGCTTAATACATTTTTGCACTTACTTTCGAGGAAAAAAAAAGAGGAAAAAAATGATACGTGTCAGTAAGGAGTTATAATGTTTTGAATAGTAAGTTAGTTTTTAGAACCAGTGTAAGACAAGATAAAACGGTAAGAAGCAAAATTCAAATTAAGACAAATTCAAATAACTCTTTACTTTTCTTAATTATTGATTAATTTAATGGAAAAAAGTGGATGTAAGCCCTTTTGCAAAAACACTATTTTACCCATTTCTAAAAACCAACTTGTGATTAAAATTGATTCAATCTTTGTTACTACATTATTCACCTTGACTAATTGTTTTTAAAATCAAAAAGAACTAATGGAATATCAATTTATTTTATTAAATTTGAACATTTAATTAAATGGTCAAAATGGCATTTTCTGGTCATTTTTTATGTTTTTCCAAACACAACTTTTGCTAATTAAAAATTATTGCAGTGTGGTTAGCTTGCTTTGTTGCCATAATTCAAAGTATTCAGACCGGTTTTTTGTTAGAAGTAATTATTGTCCGTCGTACTAATAGTCGGGAACAATGGTGAACAATAGGGCAATCGATTCACTTGACTCTTCACGCAACATTAGTTACACGCTTATTCCGTTATCGTCTATGGAGCCCCGGATGTGGCTCCCGCCGGACATATCTGCTTTCACAATGGGATTTCAAACATCCGTACTTCTAGTGTAGGCTGGTATGTCATGAATACAGCCCCCCCGTCGGGTTGTTTTTTCTGTTGAAAAGCAAAATCCACTTTGATTCTTTATCTTTGAATGTAAATTATTGGAAAAACTATATTGGAGTTTTTCCAAAAACTTTTGGGGTCAAATCCAAGATGGCTCCAAATCACAAATCCATTATATATTTATTCTGAACGCATATGAGGTCCAAATTGACGACATAACCCACATTTTCAATCAACATAGTTTTTAAAAACAGCTAAATTCATTGGCAGGTCCCTTAAAAACTTATGTGGACCTGATATCCAAGATGGCGCCTAATTGGCCGCCAAAAAGCTATGTTTATGATAGAAACGCTACATCAACACTAATCAAGATTAAAATATATTCAGATCATGGGTGTTTGTATTCTTGTGGTAAAAGGCCCCATATCTGACATTTTTGGTTAACAACCTTCAATCCAAGATTGCGGGGCCATTGGCCGCCGAAAAGCGCTATTAAACAAGCTAAAAACTGGTAATTTTCAAGACAACTAACCCTACCCTGAATGATTAAACTGATTGGGCAGTAACACACTTGTATTTAAAACTTGAAGACAGAAGAAACAAATTCCAACTATTTTGTTTTTGCTAACATTCTTTGAATCCAAGATGGCGGCCACCGTAAGTATACTGATAATAGTAAAATCTAAAATAATTTTCACATAGATGCATGTCATCATCATATTTTTATTAAGAAAATAAACACTTCGATGCATCCTTTGGACCCAAAGGAACTCATATTTACCATTTATGTTTAAACAAAACATACTTCAAAATTAAGATGGCAGCTAATTTGGCTACTATAAACACTAGCAAAACATCAATAGCAAAAAAATGGCGATTTCCATACCTACATTATGTTATACGCATTCGGAAATTTGAATATAAATACAAATGAAGCAATTATAGATACACTCTTTGACATAAGAAACTCATTCTACCATTTATTTTTTTACTAATATGAATAAAAAGCCAGATACTAGCTAATATAAAACTTAATTCATATACGAGCGAACATTGGAAATTTTGATAAAAACGTGAATAAGACTCCAATATATTTGTATATACGCAAGATATATACTTTTACCAATTTTGTTAAATGACCATACTATTAGTCATTTTGTTTTTCAATCATATTTACAAAACCTAAATGATAAAATGAGTTTGTGTCAAAAAGTGTTTATCAGCTTTGCTTCCATTTATTTAATATATTCAAATTTCCTAATGCAAATAAATATGGAGATATATGTGTAGATATATGTGAAATATCGTCAAGTTTGGCTATTGATGTTCACAAAACTTAAATAATAGAATGAGTTTTTTTGTGTCCAAAAGTTTATAGTTGTTTCATTTAGATTGTGTTAAGAAAACAATCCAGTGTTGGCTATTGATAGTGACAATGGCTATTTTAGTGACCATCTTGGATTTAAGGTATGTTAATTAAAACTTACTTGATAGGGGTTTCATGTTGCCAAAAGTATGTATCTAGTTGCTTCTATACTAATGTGTATAACATATATTTAGGTATATATAAAAAATTGCCACATTTGGGTTTGAAGGATGTCAAATATTTAAAACGGTAGATAAGGTTTCTCATGTTTAGTTGCTTCATTTATATTTTCATTAAACATTTCTTGATGCGTATAACACATTGTATTGGTATTTTGATTGTGCTTGTACGCAGTCGTTATTTTGTCACCATTTTGGATTTGAAGCATGTTAAACATTTATAATAAAAAAATATATTATACCCCTTACGTCCCTAGAGGGAAAATGACTATACCAACCTGACGATCACCGCAAGAAAGAGCTAGAAAGGGAGGTGGCGCAATTTGTCTTGTTAGACCTAGGAGCGATTTCACCATAAACACAAGGAAAAAGGGTTCCCTCCGTGATTTTTGAAAAGTAGGAAAAAAATGGGCATTTAGGGATTTAAGGGATATAGAGTTGCTTCATTTATAGTTTTAGTAGAATTTCCTATCATGCATAACATATGTATATATGAAATATTTGTAAAATTTGTATAAAAAACTTTAAAATTTATGATTTCTTTATTCAAATCTCCTAATGTGTATAACATAAGTAAATAGGTGTATGAAAAATCACCAGATTAAGCAATTGAAACTGCTTATAGAAGCTATTATATTAGCCACCATTTGTGGATTTGAAGTATGTTTTCTTACCATGGTAAATGAGTTCCTTTGGTCCAAAGGTCCAATGTCAATTTTTTTAATTGTTATCAAAATATTGTTATTACATGGATCTATGTGAAAAAACATACACAATTTTACTATTATCAGTGCTTACGGTGGCCACCATCTTGGATTCAAAGCGCATTAGCAATACAGAAATGTTTGGAATTTATTTCTTCTGTCAGAGTATTAAATGTAATGTTTCTGCCCCAAATGTTTAATAATTTAGGTAGTTTGTATTAAATTACCAGTTCTGTTAATAGCACTTTCGGCGGCCATATTGGCCACCATCTTGGATTTGAAGTATGTTAACAAAAAGAAAATGTCAGATGTGGGTTCCTAGCACCACAAGATATACACCCATGAATTTGAATCTATATTCATCTTGATTAGTGTTAATGCAGCGTTACATAACATAGCTTTTTGGCAGCCATTTTGGATGCCATCTTGGATTTCTTTAATGTGATTGCCATATTGATTGAATTTAGCTGTTTTTGAACTCTTTAGTATCTAAAATATGGGTATTGTCGTCAATTTGGACCACATACTGTGTTCAGAATACTAATTATAATGGAATTTATGTATTTTGGCAGCCATCTTGGATTTGACACCCTAAAAACGTTTTGAAAAAATTCCAAGATATTTTTTCCAACATGTTACACCCAAAACACAATGAATCAAGAGGAATTTTGCTTTTAACAGAAAAAAACCCACAAAATTACATTGTAGCCTACACTATTTGTATTTCCTTCGATTTTGGTCAGAGTCGTCCCTAGAGACAGTGTGACACAAGAGAATATATCAGTAGTTTCCCACAATGCATTGCTTCCATTGGAAGTTTTGTACAGATTGTCATGTGAATCGTTAGGGATGAAACATTAAAATGCAAGTTTGTGATCAGTACTGTCAATTTAGCCATGTTTCATCACTAACGATTCACATCAGTACCTGTACAAAAAGCTCCATTGGAAGCAATGCATTCTGGGAAGCTATTGAAATCTTCTCTTGTGTGACACCTCCATTTGCAGAATTTTTCAGCAAAATTGGCTGTTCGTCGGCAAATGTGTTAAGCTGTCGGCAAATGTGTTGACTTGTTGGCAAAATGAGTATTAATGTTAAAAAGATGTAGATGGTGTTGGGGGTTGCAGGAAAAGCTATGCTAGGAATTATAAACGTACATCAACACTAATCAAGATGAACATCGGATTCAGATCATGGGTGTTGTATATTGATGTACTAGGAAACCCATATCTGACATTTTTGGTTAAACAACTTCACATCCAAGATGGCGGCAATATGGCCGCCGGAAAGCGCTATTAAACAGCTAAAAAAACTGGTAATTTAAGACACTACCTGAATGATTTAAACTTATGGGGCAGTAACCTTGTATTTAATACTTGAAGACAGAAGAAACAAATTCCAACTATTTTGTTTGCTAACATTATGAACCAGATGCGGCCACCGTAAGTATACTGATATAGAAAATCAAATAATTTTCACATAGATGCATGTCATCATCTATTTTTATTAAGAAAATAAACCACTTCGAGCCTCCTTTGGACAAAAAGGAAACAACTCATATTTACCATTTATGTTTAAACAAAAACATACTTCAAAATTAGATGGCAGCTATTTGGCTACTATAAGCACTAGCAAAACATTCAATAGCAAAAAAAATGGCGCTTTTCATACCTACATATGTTATTACGCATTCGGGAAATTTTGGAATATAAATACAAATAAAAAATACAAGCAATTATAATAACACACTGTGACATAAGAAACTAATTTCTACCATTTATTTTTTTACTAAATGAATTAAAAAAGCCAGTCCAGCTAATATAAAACTTTAATTCATATACGAGGAACATGGAAATTTTGAGTAAAAAACGTGAATAAGACTCCCAATATATTTTATATACGCAAGATATATACTTTACCAATTTTGTTTTAATTTTTCTTTTTTGGTTTTTTTAATTATTCTTTCAATCAATATTTAAAAAAACCTAAATGAAATTAAAATGAAGTTTGATGTGTCAAAAAAGTGTTTTACAGCTTTGCTTCCATTAATTTAATATTCTCAATTTCTAATGCAAATAAATATGGAGATATTGTGTAGATAGATGTGAAATATCGTCCAAGTTTGGCTATTGATGTCACAAAACTTAAAAATAGATGACGTTTTTTTTGTGTCCAAAAGTTTATAGTTGCTTCATTTATAGTCGGGAGAGGAGATAGGGTTCCATGCACCCCAAGGATATTATGTTTCTAACCTACATTTTTGTGATCCTCAAGGTGTTCTAATAAATGAATTTGATGTTCCCAAATTAAATATTGTCCCATGGGGGGGTCATTTGGCGGCAATCTTGGCGGCCATCTTGGATTCTGACAAAAATCGAGACTTTTGAACTAGACGCCATTAGGAACAACAAAATGACACCATTTTTTGGGTAATTGAGAGATGAGAAACGATGAGAGGTTATTTGCATGATTTCAAAAACAAAGTCGGATACATAAAGCGGAAAATTTTTAAAAATATCTTCATGTTGTCAAAGTAAAAGGAGCTCTTTATGTACATTGAGATGTATATTGTTATTTGATATATTTACTATTCTTTCTAGTGCAGAACATATGTAGTATGGCTAGAACTGTGTTGATTGAACTAACAATCGTAGCCTAGTTGTTAGTTTAGCAGTGGCTAAACACGACAAACAATGCTTTCTTAAGTATAGAGTAATAAAAGGTGGTGGGCAACCAAAAACAGAAGAGTACTGCGAAAAACGCCCTCCGTGAAATTGCATTTTACATTGCGAGGAGTATTGAGCATCTATACATTTCAGGCCGCCTCAGTTTAAAGTCCGCTACTGACAGCGGCTCGGCTACTAACGTGCGTGATTAGACGATTCATTGTTGAACCTCAGATGCACCCAAATCGCGGGGTGATGTCTGTAATCACATTCCGGAGAGCTTTGCTGGTGAAGATTTAGAAACAATTGGGTTTCATCAAGGCTGTACCAAGACTTACTAAACAAACCAAGGATCGATTTGAAATGGTAGTTCAGCAACTACTTGAAGCCTCAAAACACAATCCCTCATAAACATAAACCACTATTATCAACTCTTCATGCAGCGTGTTCCATCCACGAAGTACTTTTATGGAAAAGTGGAAAGGAAGGTACCTGGGAAGATTGAGAGATGCATCAACTATCCTGTATTCAAAGGACAAATACGAAAAATCAAGGATTGCTAGTTGGAAACATGAATGAGCCTCACGTACTAGAACTAGAGCTATATATCTGCATAGCATGGTGCAAGGCGAGGCCTGTTTGCAAAGAGCGCCCGCGAATACCACCAGTCCTTTGCACCAGCTTTACCTGGAAGTACAGCAACTTACAGCGTGATAAAGCCCAAAGATACGAAAACATGCCATTGAGACAGCCAAGTATCATAAAAGCGTTACTGCGCATCTGAAAACTTTACTGCGGTTGTAAATTTCATTCAAGGAAGAGTTATTAGGCAGAAGGGTTGTTACTTAGCTACTTCTAACATCACTGGGCATAGTACATGTAGACAAGAGTTAAAGAGATATGGCATTCCCAATCCAGAAGAATACAGAAGTGAGAGAAGCTAAATAAGGCCTGACTTGATAACCACGATATTCATGACTTGATTGCTTTACCAAGATCATCCAGATGACAAAGGATAGTCTACGGTGTATGAGCACATGATCCTGTTTCTTCATGGTATTAATAAGGGAGGCATTCAATAAGTCAACGTCACTTCTCTGACCTCTTATACCTAACAACCTTGATCAATTCATCAGGTATGCTTCTCTCATGTGAGAGCTCATGAACTTTCTGGATTTGTCATCTCTGGTGATGCAGACCACAGTGGCGTAACAGGGGGGGGCAGGGGTGGCAGGGTGCCCCCCCCCCGAGGACTTGGGCCGGGAAAAAAATTTTGCAAAAAATCGTGCTAAATCAGCCGTTGTTTTAGCCCCTTATGACCGGGAAAAAAAATTGGCCTTTTGACCCCCATGATAGGGAAAATTTCCAAGACTTGGGAAATTTGCACCACTCAGAGCGGATAGGCCAGTTGCGACACTGTGCAGACATTAAAGCAGTGTGCATACCAAGAGGATGAAACCCAGAAAGTTCTGGAGCTGACGATGAAGTGATGAAATTTGATATCAGTGAGAGATAGAGGTATTACGCGTCTGGAACGAGCATTTTTTCATGGAGAGAATTGAATGAGGAAAAATGTGTGCGATCCGAAGGTTTAGACTGATGTTTGTTGAAGGGAGAGGGTCGTGGTGAAGGCAATCAGAGCAAATGAAAAACAGGAAGACGGCTGCGACCCTCGGGCTGAGTGTTGATAGATCATTTTGAGAGTGGAGCGATAGGGATTGGTGTTGGATGGTGGAGTTGTGTAAGAGAGCGTGTGAATGGAGTGTAGTAGAGTTGTGCTTGTGTCAGAGGTGTTAGATGGTAGTAGAGGGTGGTCGGAAGGAGTAGACGGTGAGTGTGGTTAGTTCCAATTCTTAAGGGAACGTGGTGCAATGAGTTGTGTGCGCCGTATAGTGGTGTAAAGTTGTTGGATCTTGCAATGAAATTGTGACGAGGGGGTTCTAAAGAATAGAATTCGCAGGGTAGTGGAAGTGGATGAGATGCAATTTTGGTGTATGCAATGTTCATTTTGAGGAGGTGCAAAAGAGGAAATTGAGCTATAATGTAAAGGGAAGAAGAACTGTATATGTGTTTTGTGTGGCTGGAGAAGGCATTTGATAGAGGAGTCGAGTACCGAACGAAGTAATTTGATGGGGGCGATGAGGGAGAGAGGTATTTTATTTTTAGACCAGAAGCATTGGTTGCAGCAGTGATGAGTTTATATGAAGACGAAAGCAAAGACAAGGGTTAGAGTGGGAGTCTTGATTTGTTCGAGGAATTTGAGGGCAGGTGGGTGTTGCATCTTCTGTAACTGTCGCGGTGTATTGCAATTGTGACTGATGGTTTTACGGAGAGTGCAAAGAAGGTTTTTGTAGCAAGGTGTTGTATGCTGATGACTTGGTATGGGACAATGGAGGGATTGAGGAGAAGTTTTGGAAAAATTGTGGAAAAAAGGCTTTTGAAAAGATAAATGGTCTATCATTGGGAAGACAAACATGTGGTGAGGGGGTGGAGGGGAGGTTGTTAGTAAGGAAGACTTATGCGGCATATGTGGAAGAGGGTAAAAGCAACTTCAGTGTGGTGTGGGAAATGGGTCCAGGGGAGAACACAAGATGAAAGATCGACTCCCAAGTGGCAAGGTTTGGTGTGTGGAAAGAGCGAAGAAAAGAGCTAGAGGGTGGTTGGAAAAGTTTTGTGAATGAGGTTGATCGGTGAAGGAGTTCACGTTACAGCTTTAGAGTGAGATATGGTGGGTGAACGTTGAGTAAACCGGCCACCCCGTGTAAGTCCGAATTTACGACTATGTGGGAGGGGAGGTCATCTGAGACTTTATATCCTGCCTCATTAACTACAGGGAGGCCGGGGAAGTGCTCTTTTTTGCTTAATGATACGTCCTGATAATTGTGACGAAGAAATAGGGACACCCACCCTCATACTGTCTTTGTACCCCAGCCTATATGCTTAGGTCGCCGCAAATGCGGCACAGATCTGCTGGCACTGTAGATGAGTAGTTCACATGTGATACAGCTGGATGAATCTTGGTAAAGCAATCAAGTCATGAATATCCTGCGCTCTCAGTCGGGCTTCGCTTCTCACTCTGTACTCTGGAGGGAGCCATTTCTCTACCACTCTTGTACATGTAAGTACAAAAGATTACAGCGATATCAGTAGCACAACCTGATTCTGCCCAATAAACTTGTCTTGAATTGAAAATTAGAACAAAACAGTGAATGCCTTCAGTCACAGCAGCTCTACGACCTGCATCTGTCTCGATCAATGGAATGGTAGTTAGCGTGGTTGTTAAACATATGTAAGAGTTGTACTGTATTTAGGTTAAAGATGTGCGAGATGACTGGTGGTAATTCACCTCTCTCTTGCAAACAGCTCCTCGCCAGGCCATGATACGTAGACGATATAGCTCTAGTTCTCGTGCTCTAGGCTCAGGATCTGTCAATGCTCCGTAGTTTTTTTGGAATACGGAAAGTTGACGCGCGTCTCTCAGTCTTTCCATGTACTTCCTTTCCAATTTTCCACAAAAGGTACCTCTGGAGGATCGGAACAGCTGCATGGTGGGCGATAATTGTGGTAGTTTGTGGAGTACGTGTACGAGGAGATTTGTGATGTTTGAGGCTTCATTAGTTGATGCACTACATTCAATCGATCTTTGTTTAGTAAAGTTTTGGTTAGCAGCCTTGATGATAGCCAATTTTTTCAAAATCTTCTCCAGCAAGGCTCTGTGGAATGTGATTACAGACATCATCCATACAAGTCCTTGGGTGAATCATGAGGTTTAATGAGTCATCTGTCATGTCACGAATTGCATGTAGATGAGCCAGCTTGTAGTGGGACGATCACCGCCCAAAGCGTGAAGGATTGATGCTCAATTACCACATATGTCAAAAATCAATTTACAAGAGGGCATTTTGGGAGACTTTGATTCGGCATCACTGTTATTAAGCTTACTTTTGCGTTGTGGCATGGTTACTCCATCGCTACACTACAAAACTATGCTACGGTGTTGTTATTCACCAACAGTTCCAACTAATACTACAATGAAGTCCTGCACCTGAAAAAAGTAAATCGAACAATAACCTCATAATATCCATCTCAATGTACCAAAAAGAGCTCTTTTTACAAAAAGAAAAAGGAAGGAAAAAATGGTGTTTTTTTTTATTTTTTTGGGGGCTTTTTAAAAATGATTTCTGACTGGCTTGAATACAAAATAACTCTCAATTGATTCTCAAGCACCCATTATCCAAAATGGTGCGTCATTTGTTTTCCTATGGTGTCTAGTTCATGAGGGATGTTCATAATCGATTTTCATCAAAATCCAAGATGGCCGCCAGATGGCCGCCAAAGGAACCCCATGGGACAATATTTTAATTTTGGAACATCAATTCATCACAGACACCTTAAGGATTACAAAATGGTAGTTAGAAAAATATATCATTGGGGTGAATGGGAAAACCCTAGTCACGAATAAAACTATTAGATTGTGTTAAGAAAACAATCAGTGTTGGCTATTGATAGGGACAAGGTATTAGTGACCATCTTGGGATTTAAAGGTATGGTAAATTAATAAAACTACTTGATAGGGGTTCATGTTGCCAAAAGTATGTATCTAGTTGGCTGCCATACTAAGTGTACAACATATATTTATGTATATATGCAAAAATGCCACATTTGGGTTTGAAGGATGTTAAAATTAAAATGGTAGTAGATATGGTTTCTCATGTTTTAAAAGTATATGTCTAGTTGCTTCATTTATATTTCATTAAAAAATTTCCTGATACGTTATAACAAATTGTATTGGTATTTTGATTATGCTGTACCGCAGTCGTCATTTTTCACCATTTGGATTTTCTAATTAATGTATTAAAAATGTTTATAATAAAAAATTATATTATACCTTACGTCCCTGGAGGGAAATGGCTACCAACCTGACGATAACACATAGAATGTTGGATTATTTTTCTGTCGGAGTATTAAAATGTAATGTTTCTGCCCCCAAATGTTTAATAACTTAGGTAAATTGTCTTAAATTTACAGTCTCAGTTCTGAGAATAGCGCTTTCGGCGGCCATTATTGGCCCCGCCATCTTGGATTTGAAGTATGTTAAACAAAAAAAGCAGATGTGGGTTCCTAGCACCAAAGATAACAACCATGAATTTGAAATCCTATTCATTCTTGAGTGTGTTTTAAGAGCGTTTATATTCATAACATAGCTTTTTGGGCGGCCATTTTGGACGCCATCTGGGGACTTTGTTTAATGTGCTTGCCATATTGATGAATTTAGCTGTTTTTAAATCTTTTTGGTATCAAAAATATGGGTATTGCGTCAATTGGACCAATATCGAGTTCAGAATACTAATTATAATGGATTTATGTTATTTTGGCAGCCCCATCTTGGATCACACCCTATATCTATAACGTTTTGAAAAAAAAAGCCAAGATATTTTGTCCAACATGCTAAGCCCAAAACACAAGAAATCAAGAGGATATTTGCTTTTAACAGAAAAAAAAAAAAAAAAACACGAAATACATGTAGCCTACAACTATTCAGCTTATACTGTAGTAAGGATATTGACCGTGCAAGGGAAAGGTGGATTTAGCATGGATGGCACAATAGCAATGGTGCTGTGAGCTAATGATGCCTCTGCTTTCAAGTTTGATAAATGCGGGCAATGATGCAGCCATTCTTGGCTCAGAAGTGAAGCTGAACATAAAGCAGCACTTGCACATCTTCGCAAAATAGTAATTTGCTCGCAAATGATATTCAAGGCAATTGGAAAAATAGATATAATAAATTTACACATAAAAAACAACAGGACATTAACACTTAAGGGCCAAGGGGTTTTTCCCTTCCCGTTGGGCCCAAGGGGGGGGGGGGTTCCATGGGACCCCCCCACCCCTAAGGAAACCACTTTCCCGGGGGAATTTTTGCACGAAAAATTGATACCACATGTGACAGGTTCATAAGACACACCCAAATCAGCATAAAATGAGATTTGTTATTTGGGTGCAAATTAGGGGCCAAAACATTGTTTTTCAAAACACGGAACAATTGGGCAAAAAGACGGGAAAATTCAAATGAGCCTTGTGCGACATTCAAACATTTTAAAAACTTATTTTTATGTTGATATCTATTCTAGAAGGACCCCAATAACTTATATTAACACAAAACCAGCAGTTTTAGGAATCCTGTATTTTTTACGGGTGTTGTTGCAAAATACACGTCATTTCCCATAGTTTGTACAGTAACGGTTTTTTGCAAAGTACATGATGAAATGTTTGTTTCAGCACAAGAAAGGGTAAATTTTTTACTGTTACTATAATTGTTTACTTACATGTAATGTGTGAAACTTTAGATCAGCAAAAAAAATTTGCTTTGGTTCTCGGTTTCCTATTCTTATTTTTAAAAAATATTCACAAATGACTTCCGTTAGGCCCAAGGGGGGGGGGGGGGTTCCATGGGACCCCCACTCATTATCTCATTAACGGCCGGCTGGCCGATTTACTTATTTTGGTATTGAAAAGAAGAGCATTTACAAGTTTCAGAACAATTACAAAAAATATCGGCGCAAAATGGCACGCGTGTAAGCGGCCAGCGCGGAAAACCAAATTTTGGGGGTACACTCCTAGAACCCCCACCCCCCCTGGTCACTTAAGTGTTTAATAAGAGACTACAGATATCATGTAATTTGTAGCCCAAATTTAAGTTTGCCGTAATTTAATCAACAAATGGTTTATTACATGACATAGACTAGACTCATTGTATTAAAACCACAAAGGTCAACTCGACATTGTTTTTTGCGATTTAAACCCATTTCCGTCGTCGCTGAATAAATGTCGCCGGAGTCATGTTGTAATAAAATCGTGCTGTTTACCCAAAGGGCGCTGATTTGGTCCTAATCATTCAGGTGAGGGCTATTGTATATCTTTATAACCAGGGAAAAATTATGACAATATCAATTTGTTGACAATCGTGAGGGCGCACGATTCTTCAAATATTGCAACCCCTCGAGTTTTTCTCCCAGTGAAAAAAAGCTAAATAAATAAATAAAACGCGTGATTGTGTGGTAAACTTTTGTGATTTTCAGTCAATGAATGTTTCCTTATTTTTTTGTACACACAGCTGAATTTCACCAAATTTTGCGAGGCGTCGTAAGTCCAGACGACAGATTCATTGATCACTAATATCAACCTGGTTTTATTATGATATGTTTTTCAACTGTTCTAACCATTTTTATGCTGATTAGGGGTAACGGGTTGGCGCAGCGTATCATCCCTCGTCTTTCACCAATGATGTCTCGGGTCGATCCCGCGGCAGGGGCTCGCTCGTTCTCGACGGCTTTATGTGAATTTGGTTTCTCCATCCATATCGTTCCCGCAGGTTATCTCCGGGTACTCCGGTTCCCTCCTGCTTCTAAAATCGAGCTGTGCTCGGCATAATCTGTTCCGGTATCATGGTTCTCTGATTTCTGGACGCCTTCATGGCTGCCTCATAGCGCCTTGAGCAGTTTTACGTGGATATGTCGCGTTTTAAAAATATTCAAATTATTTTAAATTATAATCCGGTGGATGCCAGACGAGCAACCTTGAACATTTCTGTAAACGCACAAAATCCAAATTTCCGCCAAAACACAAGTCCTTCATCTCTTGTTCACTCAAAGTTGCAATTTTTCAGCCTGTCTTGCATCATTTGTGACTAATTGACCTATGATTCCGTAACCACGTCATCAATTAACCCTAAAAGCGGCCAGTCTTTTTGGACCCCACCCACCGCCGGGGGGGCTACAATCTTAGCCAAAATGAGTTGGAACAGACTGCTCTTTTTGCCCCGATATTTGCCGTTTTCTCTTAAAGGAAGATTATAGTCAAACGAAACTTATACACAATATAGGTACAAATACGATGTTTCATCTGTAGTATCAAATTACACCTTTCCCTACCTTACTTTAGGAATAGTCCCTTTTTAATCAGCATAGGCATACTTTCACCGGTGGCGTTTTTTAAGACTACATTCATGGTTTAACAGCATTGTGTGGCAATATGCCATTGCGCTTTTCGCGGTATTTTGTGTTTAACAACTTAATATTTAGTTCATTAGTGTAAATATTCACAACAAATAAATACGTTAACTAGAAAAAAGACGGTTTAACATGTTAAATACGTTTTCATATAGGGTTACTCGCTTTTATTTGATACATAGGTTAAATTTAAATTTCAAATGAACATAACCGAGTTTGAAAGGAAAGGACTTGATTTCGAACCTCGAACCTACCGCTTTCAAGGCAAGATCTTTGCCTCTAAGTGCCCCCCCCCCCCCGCCCACCCGCTCCTTACATACTGATCATTCGTTTCAAACCTATATATGTTTAATCAATGAATCGACGAACGGTTAAACCAAATCCTACACACGTACATCAATGATGATGCCACTATACACCATTATTAACAATAGAGACGACAGGAGTCCATGATCTTTTTCAATGGTTATGCCGTGGTGTAGCGTATGATTTTTAATTAAGAACACTTTTCAGAGAAATTTATTCTTGAAAATAGAATTTTACCGTGGATTAACGATGCCATGGACAAGGTAAAGTATCGCATCGGTTGATACGACACTTCACTGTAACAATGGGTTGAGTACTCTGTTTCAGAATTAAACTTGTAGATCCATACCCACTTTATCTGTGGTTTTATAGAT
>JAMKCH010002058.1:0-143643 GCA_023653785.1 Ophioderma brevispina | reverse complement strand
ACCCAGGATAACTTATGGGGCAGAGTACTTTGACATCAATAAGGTATTATGTTACATGTAAGACGAATCCAGTTAGCAAACTTGCTCAGACGGCAGTTTGCAAGGGGTTGTGTGAAACACATTTCAAAACCGTCGTCAGGGCTGGGCGCGACATTTTGAATATATGCACGGAATAATTAGTACTTTGGGTGCCTGATACCAACATAATGTCAAGTCGATACAACACTATCGCAAATATCAGTTGTTGGATGTTGGGATCTATGGGGGGGTTCAATTTTGTCCTACCCATGGCCCAACAACGAATGGAAATGACACATCAGTCGTCTTGATGTAGATAAACCGCCTCAATGAATACATCTTTTCACCGAAGGCGCCATGCATTATGAGAAAAATAGAGTATCTGAGCACAATGAGCTAGGTACACTATTATTACTACACCTGGCCACCTTAACACATACATTAATTGGTATCATACGATTAGTGTATTGCAAGCTGAACACAGTATGTGGAAGAAGCGGAGGCAGCATTGCGTTCTATTGTTGGCTACTCTATGTTTTCTTGTGGTCGGCCAAACATGGAGACGGTGTATTTCTAAAGATACGAACGTTTTGCCTATCTATCTATATAGAAACCTTCTTTGGAGTTGTCGGCAGAGATCGGCTGCATCAATTGAAATTCCCTACGTCAACATTCTTGTGTTCTTGTACTTTTTGCCTGCTCATGATGACATAGCCTTCACCCTTCTCACCAGGATAAAAATTCACCCTTTTCTCGCTGACACTCTATCCTCTATCTCCTCCAATTACAGCCACATCTACACTGAAAGGTTTAGACCAGATTAGAATTCAATTAAATAGGAGGCAGACGGACAGCATGTAACAGTGATATTCCAGAAATGTCGGCCTCAGTAAGGAAAAAAATAATGCCTAGAAATTCGATACACTTTCAAAGCAATGAATTACACCCAACAGAGGGATACCCCAATAACTACCCAGGATGACAACAATATTCGAACCATCTTCATTGGAAACAGGCAAGTGTGACAGTCTGGAATTCGTTTATGAGGTTCATGTAAATTGCCCTTCACCAATTGATGTAGATTATGCTTTAAAAATCAGGCCTTCTGTGAAGCAAGCGGTGCCAGGGTATTTAATGATAAGTGTTGGCCAAATTTTTCAACTCTTCTTTATTTTTTTTATTTCTTCGTCTTTTTGTATTTTACTTCTCCCCAACAACATTTCAGCCAAGTCTTTACTCACCTTTGTGAGTTATGGTAGCATGTATGTTTATTGGAAGATATGTGGATGTGTGTGTGGTTAAGGTGTGGTGGGTGTGGGGTGTGTGTGTGTGTGTGTGTGTATGTGTGTGTGGTGTGTGTGGCTGTGTGTCCGGATTACCTAAGTCTTCTGTGGACGTTTAAGCCTTTGGGGAGGTGTTTTTTCCTCTGGGGGACGTTTTCAAAAAAGGTTCCAAGTCCCCACAAACTAATCAAATGTATTACTCTTAGAGCAGCCCGTCAACAGAATTGACATAATAACGGAATAAGTGCAGCATAATATGGCGATTTGATTCGTTTTAAAGACAGACCGTCAACCAAGAAGTTAAGACTGTCGTCTACGAAACTGGCTCACTTTGACACTAAAAAACTGTCAATTCTACTCAGCAGCGTCCAGTGCTCTACAGTGCGAGTGCCCACAGGCCATAGCAAACCTCTGATCCCACGTAATATTCTATTCTTATCCACATAATCAAAGAACGGAAGACCCTCTACCCTCTTAAAAATATCAGTCCTTTAGGCTTTTTTAATTGTGTACCTTTAGCGGAGTTGTGTATTTCTCAAATTATGCACTACAACCAATCCTGTACCTCCCTGATCCTTCCTGGCCTAAGTATGTTAAGGGCTACTTAACTGAAAGTTTGAAATACCTTCTTTATTTTCTTGCAAAGTAAACTATGAATGTTGCCACAAAATGACGTATATAATTAGGAACTTTACAGCAAGAAGATGCAAAGATTTTATTCTACGGTACACTGTTGCTCCTAAAGTTGGAATAATATTTTTTTTCAAGACACAATCTTAAAAAAGTATTCTATTTTAACGCCTCAGTATCATTATTACGAGTAGGTGAAGTGTTAACATAATGAGTCCCAAATACCAGGTGAAGGGATCCATGCGTAATGTGATATTAAAGTAACAAGGCCTTTTTTGGGAACTATAAAAGGCCCAGCGTTCTGTGTTTGTTCCTTTTTCCCTGCTCCAGCCGGTGTGTGAAATGAAAAGCCCCCAAAAAAACCCCGGTTTTTCAGAGTTGGTTGTTATCTTTTACAACAAAAACTGGACACAGAGGTTTCCTAGGCAATGCCCGTCCAACGGCATTGTCAATACGCCGAAGGGTACAAACAAGCAAAGTCGCTGTTCCTTGGTAGTAATCGCAGAGTACGGCCTGTAAAATCCTTAGACATCAAGAGGTGGGGTCATTTGAGGCCACGGAAATCTCAAGGACCACCACGATTGACCACAAGCCGAGATGATCGCCGACTGTTAAAATCTGTGCCGTAGCGCCCGCAAAGGCCACAGCGCAGTCTTTGTAGTTTGCGGAGAAGACACTGTGGAATCCAACGTTTCCCACCAAACTGAAAATCGGAGATTGCTTCACCATTGTTACCGAGCAAGGACGAATGACCACGGTCCAATGCGAAATGTAGTCTTTATGGACGTGAGCCGCTGCATCCTCGAACATCAAGACGGAAGGGTTCGTCGATAACGAGAAGACGCATGCAGGAATCGACTATCAAGATGTGGGGCTCAGTGATGGTATGTTTAGGCCGGTATTCATTTATGGAAGAGAAAAAAGTACTGTTGGTGCCAGATAGAAACATAACACCGTCGCTGTACCTAGACATTTTGTAAACCACGGCCTGCTACATGCATGAAGGGTTTATGTAAACAACTTTCGTCTGCCAAAGTCGACAACGCCACGCCACAAAGGGCTGCTGTAGTAAGGACAATTTTCTTGAGGCAGATGAGGTGGATCAGATACCAAGGCATTCCTACTTGCCCCCTGATATGAACCCTATCGAGCCTGCCTGAAATGCCTTAGGTCGAGCCATCAATGACAGGGACAATCTTTCTCAAACTCTACAGGAGTTAGCTCAGGCTCTGACCAATAAGTGGGACGTTCTGCCCATTGACATCATAAACATCCTTGTGACCTGTATGCCGCGATGTCTTGATGCACTGATTCATTCAATGGGCGGCCATACTCGATATTAGTGACTGATTGACATTTAAAACAACACTATTGAACATTTCCATGCATTAAATCACCCAAAAATGTGTTATCTATAAAACTGGCTGATGTGAAAAAATTTTAACAAAATCCTTAAATCTGTTGTTCAAATACTCGTTTTCCTTTCAAGCTAAGGACACAGTTTGTAATGGGGTTAAGGGTTGTGGAATAAGTTCATGGCGATATGTTTGGAAGGGACTGATCAATCAAGTAGTGTGGCGATATACACCCTAGATATCATAAATAACTCAAACTGTAATAATCATTCCATACAAAGTGGTAAAAATATTTTATTCCAACTTTATAAGCAACAGTGTATTTCGTCGCCATGCCCAAAAGTTGCGAATGGTCCTATTCACTTATAAATGTATCTAAATTCAGCTGTCATTACGAACATCAGTTTAAATTTAATCGGAGGTTTATTTTTTTAATATAAACTGCTTGATTGACGCTAGTCCAACCAGAGAGACCGTAGTTCCAACGGTCCTCCAAAAGTTTTTTATCCGTAGCCAAAAAACATACAAACAAGCAACAAAAATGCTCCAACGGTTTTGGCTAATTGTTGCCGCACATTTTTGTAAAAACAAAATGAACATACCACTTTTCCCTGGGTCAGCGTAGGTCGTCAAAGTTCCGGGGTACGGCGGTTAGTGCAACCTCATTTTTTTTATATATTACCGCAAATATGCAAATATTAACTTTGGTCCCTCATAAATACTCACACAAACCTTACATACATATTCTTGAAAATATCTTAATGAACCTATGTTTCACCCCATAAAAGCTAGAATTGAAAGGATATCAATGGCATTATAAAGTACTTTTACCCTTCGTGAATGCTATTGATTTTACGAAAACTCGATATAAACGGACTTCCACCGTACTCGACCCCAAGTACATCAGAAACTTCTTCATACTTTAAGTTTTTACCATCACAGATCCTGATTTCTTAACTTTTAAAGTTATTCAAAGTGGTCTGAGAAATTGCTAGGTAACTCTTGTAAGAATATGTATTAAACTCTAGCTATTGTGATACCAAAACAATTTCCTCTGCTTAGCGCCATATTGAAATATTGTACGCATTTAACACTTAGTGGCCCCTTAGTGGACATAGGCGATCCATGAACCATACTTTGTTTAAATTCATTTTCTTAGCCTTTGTTATGTTTTGATATGCGGCCGGGGTTGACTTGGGTTAGATTGGGTGGTTGGTTTGGCAACTCCGCGCCACGTGGGAATATGAGTCCCAGTTTTGAGTATACAAGATCAAAGACTCTCAAAATGGCTATGTTTGTGTTTAGAACAGATTCCAACAATTATTCAGTTTCAATACCAAATTTTGCAAAGACCATGTGCCCTTACGTTTAATTCTGCTTATTCATGTTAATAGAATGTGGTCCATCAAACACACTCCTTTTTGGATCTACTTTAGGCAGAAAATGACACGTGCAGTGAACTGATGGACTTTTATATCACAGTGATAATTTTCACCACTGAGTTGAACGAACTCAGTGTTGAAGTGATATTGTAAAACAGACGATGAATATCGGTGACCGATGTCGCATAACACGCAAACACACGCAACGTCTCGTACGCCACATTTATGCCCATCAGCTTAAACATTCTATCAAATACGACTTGTCCGATTATCAGTTAGAAACCATCCACGTTGTGTGGTCGAAGTGCCTGAGGCATGCCTGATCTTGTTCCCTTAAGTGACGAAACTAGCATGTTGCATTACTTGGTAATTTTTATCATCAAACATTCATGTAGCTGTCCACAGAGTTAAGTGATATTTTGCATTATGAGGTGTGCAGTGCGCTATACATCAGTGAGTGGTCATTCACTTCTATTAACCCTTTACATACACAATAAAGATACTTCGTTTGTAAAGCAACTCTACACATGTAACTGACATGTATATTGACATCAAAACAAAGGAAAATGAACTTGCCGTGGATCAAGTATCTCAATTTGAAAATACACTACCTAGTCCTTTAGGTGTACAAGTAGGAATAATTTGGCTGGATTCGATGAACCGATAATCTTATTTTGTTTTTTCGTTGTTGTTGTTTTTATTTAGTTGTACATGTTTTTTGTTTATTTCATATGGAAATATTACATTCATACTGACTCAGAGATTTCTAAATATTTTTTTTTGTGTGTAATCATTAAAAATAGTCAACTGGAACTAAAGATAGTAACCTAAAATGCACAATTCCAAGGTTTGAGTTGAATCGGATTTTTCCGTTTTGATGCAGTAAACATTTATGTATAGTATTATGTCCCATAGGATACTGTGTATAACAAAAATTCCGGATCCGGAATTTTATAACAAAGTTGTGATTTTCTATATGAAGGACGTCGATTGAGCTTAGCTATTTCACACGGTGATTAGTATAGGACAAGCTTAGCACACTGACAAAAACATCGGTGTTAAATTTAACACCGAGGGTGTTGATTAACACCAAGGCCTGTGTTTGGAGAGGACCACAACTATTGGTGTTCTTTTAAACTTACACCAAAGTGTGTTAAAACTTACACCAAATGGTGTTATAGTGACACTAATTTTGGTGTTACAATATGACATAACACTTCTTGTGTTAATCTTACACCACATGTCGGTGTTAATTATGTATTTAACACCTCCTGGTGTTACATTGACAAACTGGTTAAATTTAATTAAAACCCGAATGGTGTTAAATTGACGTCACTGGTGTTAATTTAACACCTCCTGGTGTCCCAGGAGGACCACACTCTTTGGTGGTATTTGGGGAACACCAAATGTTGGTGGTTTGTTAACTGTATCGCGGTACATCTAAATGTTAGTGACAATGTTTGTGTTGTTAGTTTGTTCTATATTAAGTTGCTTATTCTAGCATTACATAAGCAGACCACCAAAATGCATAAAAAAAAAAAAAACCAAAATGCCCTTGCCAGCAACACCAAGCGGTGTTAAATCCTTAAAACTTTAACACAGAAATTAACACTTGACAAGCTTAACACCGACCTGGTGTTGCGTATTCAACACCGGAGTTTTGCAGGGCTTATATGTCTATGCGCCTCCTCGGAAAATCTCTGAGTCGGCTTGTAATCATCTCAAAGTATTTAGCCAGAGGTTAAGAGTGGGTAGTTGATCTCGTCCAAAGAACCTGTGGATCCTTCGATATTTTGAGAAGAATGTGTGCATTCAAGATTTTACCCCTGGATGACCTTGAACCATGTTAAGTGTTAATCCCGAGGACTAGATTGACCCCTTACCCCGATCTTGGACAATAGGTACATTCATCCCAGCCCTGATGATCCTTAGGGTGAAACAGACCTTAGCGTAAATAATGAACTAATATACTCGTCTTCTAAAATTTAAAAGTAGTTACTGTAATGACCTCAATGGGTGCAAAACTGGGAGTATATGCCAGTAAATTTAATTTAGTAGCAGTTAAAGAGATACTCCCAAAAAGGTATTCTTTTCTGTCTTCAAACATATTATACAGTATATATTTTCTTTGCTAGTTAGGCTCTTTTCTACCGTACCTTTGGTCATGGGATCTAAATTGGATCGTAAATGTTTTATTCCCCCCTCCCCCCCACACACACACACCTTCGTTTTCATTAGACGTCATTACTCGCGGTTTCTTGAAGAATACCATTCATACCTCTAACAATACATTTGTATAACTTGCTGTGATCACGAAACCAATGAAAACGTCAAATCTGGAATCATTTAACACTGGATCCTCGAAATTTGATCTGGTTTTCCTTAGATTTTTAATATCGACATGAAGCGTGAATAGATGCCTGGAATTGGCAAACACGCGTTTCAGAATTTTACATAATAGTGAACACACCAAATGGACGCGTTTAGCAATGTGCTCTTTAAAATAAATTGCTATTTAGTGTAATTAATGCACAGGTTGTAACAATATAATAATAATATAAGAAGATATGTTGTTGTATTTTTATAAGGCAAGGCGTAATGTAATAGAGATAAGAAACATCATTACCCCGTGGTTGAAGCTCAGGTGGTTCACCTTTAAACTACAAAAACGTGTATATTGATACAAACCAGTTTAACAAAAGCAATACTGTTCAGCAAGATGAACGCATGCTTTAATGAAGTAACGTTATACATGTACATACGAAGCTATACGAGACAGTTTCCACCACTTGCTTTCTTCAGTTGGAAGAACTTATAAAATATTCTACGCACTTATCCTTCACTTTTAAGCTATTCTGCAAATTGCAAATATTTTGACTCTTTTGGATGAATCACTGATTGTGTCTTTATCCGTTTTCCTTTTTCATAATCATCTCAAACAATACTAATACTGTAGCTTGAAGCAGACTTTTTTTTAAAAAAGAGCAACAGCATATGAAAAACACTTGAAATGTTCTCAAATTCATTAAATTTCATTTCCCCAATATCAGTGACCAATGGATACACTAGACTGCAGCAAACAATGGAGCTAAAGGTATTCAACTATAAAAAAAAAAAAAAAAAAAATTTCCTTAGATTTTTAATATCGACATGAAGCGTGAATAGATGCCTGGAATTGGCAAACACGCGTTTCAGAATTTTACATAATAGTGAACACACCAAATGGACGCGTTTAGCAATGTGCTCTTTAAAATAAATTGCTATTTAGTGTAATTAATGCACAGGTTGTAACAATATAATAATAATATAAGAAGATATGTTGTTGTATTTTTATAAGGCAAGGCGTAATGTAATAGAGATAAGAAACATCATTACCCCGTGGTTGAAGCTCAGGTGGTTCACCTTTAAACTACAAAAACGTGTATATTGATACAAACCAGTTTAACAAAAGCAATACTGTTCAGCAAGATGAACGCATGCTTTAATGGTACCGTTATACATGTACATCCGAGCTATACGAGACGTTTCCACCACTTGACTTCTTCAGTTGGAAAACTTATAAATTTCTAGCGACTTATCACTTCACTTTTAAGCTATTCTGCAAATTGCAAATATTTTGACTCTTTTGGATGAATCACTGCTTGTGTCCTTTATCCGTTTTCCTTTTTCATAATCATCTCAAACAATACTAATACTGTAGCTTGAAGCAGACTTTTTTTTAAAAAGAGCAACAGCATATGAAAAACACTTGAAATGTTCTCAAATTCATTAAATTTCATTTCCCCAATATCAGTGACCAATGGATACACTAGACTGCAGCAAACAATGGAGCTAAATGTATTCAACTATCGCCGGCCCGGTATGCGGTTCGAGAAAACACTTCAGATTCCTTTCATCTGGGTTTGCAGAACCATTGTTATAAATGTCTCGCAGTTTAAAAAGATTTAGACTATTTTTTTCATGACGTGAGCACAAAATACTTAACCTCATTGACAGATAAATAAATCTTGGAAATTTATTGGAAACGGAAGAAAGACGAACACAAATCCTGACAGAAAAGTTGCTGGGCAAGCTTTGAACTAATAACTTTGTGCGGAATCAAATTCCGTAACTTATTGCTTAACTTCATTTCTATTTAATTTACCGCGTTTCAGAAGAAACTATGGTCAAGGAATATGTTATGTAAGATTCATGCTTTTCAAACTTATGCCAATGGGATTTACACCGTAAGGAGGGAAGGTGAAAACTGGGCTGAGTATCAGCCAGCTATCTTACCATAAATCGCATACTACATAAACTATGCATAGTGATTCCTTGCGACAGAAAACTATTTTGATATGTTTTTAGCAACTTGGAGAATTGTTATAGGGGTGGAAAAAACCAATCGTACAGGTACATATGCAGAACTTTAGTTGGGTGTTGTGTGAAAGATTGAAAGTGGACATTTTCGGGCGGGGTTATCCGCTTCTGTTGATATTTGCGTACCAGTGGACCTACCCTCTACCAAATGGTCCTTTTGCATTTATCATTCAGAGAACACTTTTGTCAAATTTCATTCAAACTAGCTCAAAATTTTAGACATTTTTAACAAGAAAACAGAAGAAACCAGTAGTAATTAAAAAGTGGTCCATTTGGATTGGAGGGTATCTTGTATGATCGCAAGCCCCCTACTACAAGCTGCCTAGAGTGACCTTTCATGACCCATACTTCACTTAAAGCTACCCTGGCAGAGTTATCCCTACTGAAGACGCATGCTTTGCACAGAGTTGTACCAGGCAACTACAACTGGGGGAAGGAAAGACATGAATACTACAACTTGTACACCCTGGATTTACACACACAAAAAAAACACATGATGGACATTCTGGATGTGTAGATGAAGTGGTATAGAGGTCGGTTAAGTGACATTTGGTCACGAAAAGGTCATAGGGAATTTTAAGGTGAAGAATGCTTGTATTTTGTAGAAAACAAACATTTGGAGTTGTTGCCTTGTCATAAGGATTCATAAAATGCATTCCTTAATTGATGCTCTCGATACGGTATTTAGACGTAGAATGGTTGAGACATATACACGAAAACAGGTTTCTCTGAACACCTTAACTGTTTGTACATCCCATTGGCAGAAAGTGAAATGGACTGCTTGCTATGAATAACTGCCGATATTGCTAAGGTTGATTGATTGGAAGTTTTATTTTTGATAGGAAAAAGAAGATAACTGACTATGCTACTCCTGGCAACAAAATTCCCACGGTTGAGTGATCCCAAAGATGGACGCAAGTCCTGATAATCACAGCACAATTTTTTTGAAGGACCACCCTCATGTACATTCCATTGGTCACTGATATAGAGATAGGAACTTGAGGTGACATTTTATTCAACTTTCAGGAAAATGTATATTCTGTACGTGACGAGGGCGTTGCCTGTGCTTTATTTTGGGTGTTCTGGTGGTTGTTTTCTACGTTCAAGTCTCCTGGTATCTCTAGAGGAGCATAACAACTTAATCGAAATCCTGAGCTTTTCTCATTTTAACAATTCACTATTAATATACATACAATACACGCTGTAATTCAAAGTTGAAAACAACCCAAAATGATCGATTTTCGGCTTAGTTCCTGGATAACTGCGCATTTAGTAGCTAATCCATCTTAAAGGGATTAGCAGCGATAATGCGAGAAAATCGAAAAAATGTGGAAATGCATTTTTTAAACTTGTAAATCAGGGATAAGTGTGTACAGTTCCATATAACTGCTTTAATGTAGAAATAAACCACCAAATAGTGAAAAAATGAAGTATTTGAGGAAATTTGTCATACCGTCTCCCGCAAATAGACATACAACGACGGCGTTTCAAAATCTGCACTAAACAGCTAATTGTGGCTTACACCAGTACAGAATAACCAAAGATAAATGATGTTTGTGCTTGAGGTCAAACTGTATTGATCATGGTGCACAATATCACGATGAAAATCTGTGATATTCACCGGGAAAGGCTTTTTTGATCTCAAGTCAGAATTTTGATACGCACGTATAGAAATTACAGAATCAGATAAAAAAAAACTATTTTAGGTATCTCAGATAATTGGGTTACGTCAATTTTTGCGAGAGTGTGAGCAATTTACATAGCTCAGCAGACTTGTGACAAATTGTGGGGCAATTGGGTATTTGTTAATAAATCTCCGAGATTCGATTTGGCACAGACTTAGGGCACGTCCAATAGTGGCATGGCAGATTTCTAGCATTGCTCCATTGCTGCTCTACCTTGTTTCTGTGCATAGATGCACAACAAAAAATGACACGCGAGATAGGTTTGTAAGCAAAAAAAATCACACCAGTATATTCCTGAAAGATACAAGACAAGCCGCGTAAGGCTTGGACCTCCGAATATGAAAGTAAGGAACAACTCTAAAAAAAACACCAGTTGTTTGCCGACTTCGCTCGGGTCTCTCTGGCTGGGATCAGTTTATGTTGTTATAAACAGTAGAACACACGCAAACATAACAATATAAACCGGTTTATATTGTTATAAAAATAAAAAAAAAAAAAAAAAAAATTTCGTTCGTTAAGCAATATGCGGCGTGTGTGTACTGTGTGTTTGGTGGCCGGGATGCCCCCCAGTAATGGCGGCGACGTAGAGGGTGTCCTTTCGAGGCTTCCCCGTCGGATTCGTGTATACATATCCATTGGTCACTGATATTGAGAAAAGAAATCGAGGTGACATTTTATTCACTTTCAGGAAAATGTATATTTGTTACGTGACGAGGGCGTTGCCTGTGCTTTATTTTGGGTTGTTCTGGTGGTTGTTTTCTACGTTCAAGTCTCCTGGTATCTCTAGAGGAGCATAACAACTGAATGAGCTTTTCTCATTTTAACAATTCACTATTAATATACATACAATACACGCTGTAATTCAAAGTTGAAAACAACCCAAAATGATCGATTTTCGGCTTAGTTCCTGGATAACTGCGCATTTAGTAGCTAATCCATCTTAAGTTGAAAAGGACTACTTGCTCAGTTTGAAAAGAGAAAACATCCCACGAGATCCCGACCACGCGCCGTCTGGCATCGCGATGAACAGAAAACGTAAGCTGTACGGGTTTATTCATGACGTCTCGGCTAAAACAAACTATTTTAGGTATCTCAGATAATTGGGTTACGTCCATTTTTTGCGAGAGTGTGAGCAATTTACATAGCTCAGCAGACTTGTGACAAATTGTGGGGCAATTGGGTATTTGATAATAAATCTCCGAGATTCGATTTGGCACAGACTTAGGGCACGTCCAATAGTGGCATGGCAGATTTCTAGCATTGCTCCATTGCTGCTCTACCTTGTTTCTGTGCATAGATGCACAACAAAAAATGACACGCGAGATAGGTTTGTAAGCAACAAAAATCACACCAGTATATTCCTGAAAGATACAAGACAAGCCGCGTAAGGCTTGGACCTCCGAATATGAAAGTAAGGAACAACTCTAAAAAAAAAAACACCAGTTGTTTGCCGACTTCGCTCGGGTCTCTCTGGCTGGGATCAGTTTATGTTGTTATAAACAGTAGAACACACGCAAACATAACAATATAAACCGGTTTATATTGTTATAAAAATGAAACACAGTTCATCGTATATAACAATATAAACCGGTGTGGCAGGAGATATGGTCCGCCGGTCTCACAGTCCGGGAACAATGGTGAACAATAGGGCAATCGACTCAGTTGACTCTTAACGTAACATTAGTTTCACGCTTTATCCCGTTGTCGTCTATGGAACCCGGACTGTGGTTCCTGCCGGACCATATCTCCTTTCACACCGGTTTATATTGTTATAAATAATGAACACAGTTCACCATATATAATAATATAAACCGGTTTATATCATTATTAATAATGAAACACTGTTCATCATATATAACAATATAAACCGGTTTATATTGTTATAAATAAAGAAACATAGTTTAACTGTCATAAAGTACGGGTCAACCGAAATCCATGACACGACAAACAGCTAGAAAAAAACTTTGCCGTTACTGAAGTGCTAGGCGAAATTGCTCTAACCCAGGATAAACAAGTGGAGTAATTTTAGATCCAAAGCAATGGAAAGGATTGATCATTTTCAGAAATAAAAATTAAATAGTACTTTTTTTCAGAGCTGGGATATTCGAACAGATATATGATTATTTTATTATGTTCCCTCAACAACAAAAATATTTGATCACCACTCACAGTAAGCATATTATTAGGTGATTCAAAGCTCAGCACAAAAATAAAGACAGTGTTCAATAAACCTTCCAGAGTTTCAAAAAGTCTTAATATTCACATCTTCGTGTTTATAGCCTACATTTTCATATTAGCAGGTACGGGTATGAGAGAGCTTAATCTAATCATTGAGTTTCAAACACACCAAAAAGACACGTATACTTTGAACAAGTTCTGCGCAGATGACACTATACATAACGTGTTAAACTAGATTGAATCTACAGACACCCTATTTGCCACTGCATTTCCGTATAAGCTCGTATAGTGCTGCAGCACCAACCAGTTTAGGAGAGTGGTACCGGGGCCGGAATAATAACATTTGTCATCATAGCTAAAATTGACCATAGAGATGTGGATGAAAACGGGTGATGACAAAATTAAAAGTGGTGGCAATTGCATACGACGCCATTTTCCAAAACGGAGGCCATCTTAAAGCCAAAAACACCTAAAAAGACAATTTTGGTGTAACAATTGTTTTTTCTGGGTCAAGGAGTTCAATAAAACTATTCCCAAAACTATAAAATGTTGCATGTGCCGATATTTTCCAAGATGGCTGACATTTTATTGACACAAACCTTACATTCCTTATAATATAGCCTATGAAGATGATTGTGGTGTCAAAAATTAAAGATTTTCAGGGTCAAGGAGTTCAATAAAACTATTACAAATCTGTCAGATGACTATAAAAGTAATGGAAGTTTTCATACGTCACTATTTTTCCAAGATGGTCAACATATAAAAGGCAAATCCTTTATACCTCATGCTATAAAGCACCTAGGATGACGATGTTGGTGACAGAGTTGATATTTTTTAGGTCAAGGATTTCAACAGCAATATTCTCAAAACTGTCAGATGAGTCGTGAGTCATGTTATTCATGGACTACCAATGTGACACCCAAAATGTGACACCTTGACTACTCTATATGTATTCACCCAAAACATATACCGGGTGTCTCAAAAAAGGAAACCCTCAAAGCGCACTCTATTTCACGAAAAGAAAAGAGTCAACCATACAAATTAATACATATCTGAAAAGTGCATTTCATTAGGTTTCCGACACCGAAAAAATCGTTCCAAAAGGAGACATATTGACCGAGTTATGGCCGATTGAAAATTTGTACCACTTTTTCATTTTATCCACGGATTGTTACTGTTTCCGTAGTCTTTAGGCAATACGCATTCTCCAAGCTCATTCTTTTGTTTATGGTTTCTTTTGTTTTTGCGACAAAGGTCAGTTTGATATTGAAAAGTTGAATTTCAATTATTAGAAATTCCAAATCTTGCCTCATTCTTCTTTACTGCGCTGCTTTTCCCCCCACCCCCACCGCACCCCCCATTTGGCTGCCTCAAGACATGAGACGGATGTAGTTTTGATACTTCTTTTCCATTTCAATAATCGATTTCTAATCATTCGTGTCCGTTGGATGATTTGGCGGGACGATATCATCAGCTACACAACTATACTTTCCTTCTTAATCCAATTGTAGATGTAGAATATTGTCCTTGACATGCAGTATACTGTACTATGGGGCATCGCTCCCCGGGGGGCTCTCAACTTTTTTGGGTAGGTATGTGCCTCCCAAATTTCAAAAATTTCGGCTCCGGATCTGATTTGAGGGCCAAAAAATGGTGTCTCCGGAACTAGTGTTTAAAAAATCATTTAAAAATACTCTGTGCAATTTCACTCAATTTCTAGCCTACTTTTTGATTTTTGAGAAATTGTAAATATGGCTTGGACTGACAAGTGGGGTCTCTGGACTGAAATGGTCCGAAACTTGGTGTCTCTTGAACTGAAAGAGATCCTTAAAATAAGTGTCTTAGAGCGGCACATACCCATACTTCATCCCAATGTGAGAACCCCCCCCGCCCCCCCCCTCGGCATAGATTTTGACATCATAAGTATTATGTTTCAAGATGAATCCATTTAGCAACCACTCAAGACGGCAGTTTGGTCGCAAGGCCAGTAAGCTGCATCAATTGAAATTCCCTAGGGGTCCAACGCTATCTTGGTCTTGTACTTTTTTGCTGCTCCATGAATGACCTAGCGTCACCCTTTTTCTCGCTGAGACTCTATCCCCTTCTATCTCCTCCAATTTACACCACCTCTGACCGAAAGGTTTAAGAACCAGATTAGAATATCAATTAATGCTCAGGGTACACGGCCAGCCATGTACCATGAAGTGCCAAAAATTCCTGCCTCAGTAAAGGCAAAATATCCTAGAATGTTGTCCGTACAATTTCAAAGCAATGAATTACACCCAACAGAGGGATACCCCCTAACTAAACTTCAGGTCGGGCACATAATTTAACCTCTTCTTCATTTGGAAACAGACCAGGGTTGACAGTCTGGAATTCGTTTATGAGGTTTCAGAACATTTCCCTTCACACCCATTGTGAGATTATGCTTTTAAAAATCTGGCGTCCTGTGAGGCAGAGCGGTGCCAGGTTATTTTGATAGTATACGTGTTGGCCAATTTTTCATCTCTTTTTTTTTCTCTTTTTTTTTTATTTTTTTTTCTAAAAAGATAAAAATATTTTTCTTCTTTTTCTACTTTTCTTCTCCCAGCCAAAGTCTTTACGTTTGTGATTATGTGTCCATGTTGTATGTATGCATGTGTTTATTTTACAGAATGTATGTGTATGGGGGTGTTGTATGTGGTGTGTGGTTGTGTTCGGTGTGGTGGTGTGTGTGTTTGGTGTGTTTGTGTGCGTACCTACGTACGGATACACAATATCTTATGGGGACGTTTTAACCCTCCTTAAATTACGCCTTTTTTTTTTGTAACAAGGTTTACCAAGGGGGTGGTTACCACCCCTCGAAGAATTCGTTTAAAGCACCCGATGCTTATGAATTTTGATACCAGTGGATACTTGGCTCCTCCTCTTCTCCATTGTTAATCAAAATAAAAGAACTAACTACTAGTATTGTGTCACAATGAACGTCATCAATTCCGCGAATCGGCAAAAATTGGCATATTTCCACCGAAAATATGCGAAAATCCAATTTTGCGCGCTAAAAAAAAACGTAGGATAATCGATTTTCATTCATGGGGGGGAACCCCCATGCGGTTTTCAGCTCTAAAATGATGGCAATTGGTTATTTTATCATAAAATAAAAGTTTTAGAGTTATACTGTGGCATAATATTTCAAAAATGCACAAAACCCATACAAATCTCTTTAGGGTGGCAACCACCCCCCCCCCAACCCTTCGACTTTGACGAGCATACCCTAACCCCGGGAAAGGTATTTCTTTCGGTAAAATGACGCGGAAGGATGAGAGAACGATTCGTTAAAAGCTTTTACGACCGTTTTTTTGGATTTTAGCGCACCGGATCAAAGTTCACTTGTGGGTAAACCCCCCCCCCCCCCTTGGTAAACAGGGTTTACGCCTTATGGGTAGGTGTTTTTTTTTTTCCTTGGGGACTTTTTTTCAAAAAGGTCCAAGTCCCCACAAGCTAATCAATACGTATTAGTCTTAGGCCAGCCCCTCAACAACGGAATAAAATGCAGCAATATTCGATTTTTCCGCGTTAAAGACGTCCGTCACCCGTAGTTGAAGACTGGGTCGTCTAAGTAACTCTCACTTTTAACTAAAAACTGAAATTTTCCCCCCCCCTCACCCCCTCATCAAGCGTCCCTTTCTCTACAGTGCGAGTAGCCCTCTCGTTCGCACCCCAGCCCATAGCAAACTCTTGCTTCCCAGTAATATTTCTATCTTTGTTATTGGCCTCCAGTTTTTCTGATTAAATACCACTTTTAAAAAATCTTTTTTCTCAATTTAATTTGAGAAAAGTTTTCTCCTCATTCTCACTGGAAAAGCACTTTGTTTAACTATAAAAGAGAGAAAAGGGGATTCCCAAGAGTTGTTTTTTTTGCTACGTGCAACTGTGAGATTGCCCAATAGGAAGTGGGGGGGAATTCCCCAATGATGCTAAACTTAGAAACTTGTTTATGTTTGAGATCAAAATATTGCAGAACCTAGGAATTCCCCCACTTATATATAGAAGTGATGTATTTTCGTGTGATTAATCCGATTGGTAGCTAGAGGTAAGGTTTAATGTTTATTGCAATAAGAATGATTGTACTTATTATTGTTAGAAAGGGGAATCTATCTGTGAGTAGTTAAATACTCTCACTGGAAGGACTCTCTGGCAGCAGTTGAAATCAGAGTTAATCCTCGCCTTCATCAGTTGCAATCAGCTATCAGAATGGATAGCTAGTTTTATCTACAATAAGGTGAGTTTATGCTTCACACATAGTGCCAGGATATTTATTCCGTTTGAGCAGAAGTGCTGTAATTATTCTAAACTTGTCTCTTGAAGCCGAAAGTGCTGGGAATCAAAGTAGGACTCCAACTGTAAGGGAACATATAGAACTCGTGGTGGATTACCTTGGACTGATATCTGTGGATATTATCATCTAGGGACTAATTTAACCTTGTCGTCTTGAAAACTTCGGGACAAAGTTATCTTCATGACTAAGAAGATTCCCATGAATTAATACCGCTGAGGAGTTAATTAATGGAACTTGTGCTGTCATTGTGGAGTCTTCGCTGTGGGGACATTTCCATCGTTACTGCAACGCTTTCAACACAGGACAACAGTAAACCATAATAATCTTTAAACTAATGTGTATAGGTAATTTTGTTTTTGGGACTACCAAATTCTGGAACCACTATCAGGACGATCATTAAACTGTTTTTATATATAATTAAGTTTTCATTTTGTACAAGGCTCATTTATTTGTGTTGAAAGGTATCTGACCTTAACGTCTACGAGACGTCATAACAGAATTGTGGCTTTTTATTTAAAATCGTTATTTATTCAGGAAATTCCTTCAATACAAATGTATTGGGTCTCCCAGGAATACCTGATAACAATAATTACAGTAATACAAGTATCAGAAAATAAGTTATGGTACACATCTACATAACCCATATACATTGGTTTTTTTTTTAAAAAAAAAAAAACAGAAATGTGGGCCTTGTTTTATGTAAGATTATGTACTTATATACAAATAACACTGTAGCACTTTGAGGATGTAGCAGGTACCCACACACCCACACGCATAAACACACATACATACATACGCATACAAATGTACACATGCACAATAACAACACAATGCATGCATGTACACCTAACACCCCCCACAATGCATTACAATCCCGCCACAAATTTCATATTACCTAGCACATATAAAATATGTAAACAGATATCAAGTGGTTATGGCACTTTTAAAAAGTAACCAAACTCATTGAATCTAATTACACTTTTAATCCTTCGTGTGCCGTTTGGTAGATTTTCATTCAGAGTACGTCTGCTCGGTAACTGGAATGTCTTTTACACTTTGTTCTCCTGATGGAATGTCAACATGTTCTGATCCTGAACTACGAGTGCCTTTAGAATTTGTTGCACTGGTAAAAGTAAAACAAGGGGAGATAATAGTCAGGAGCAAAATGCTTAAAGCATTTCAAAGTTAAATTTAAGATCTGATAATTCCATCTTCTCCCATATAGTCCAACAAGGTCCTTTCATCATTTGTCCACCGAAGTTTCGAATGTCTCAGACAAAAGGACCACGGGCAAGTCTTGTGTTGGCTGCAAATTTGTAGATCATTATGGTCCCAGTATTTAAATTGGACCAAACAGAACTGCAGTAAGTCAAATTAGGAAAAGACCAAGCTTTGGCAAGCATCTTTGACTGTATTATGAGGAAGATAATGCTTAATTCTCCAGATTTACACACCATCTCTGGACACATTTGAACAACATAACGGCATATTGCTCCACAATAAATAACGAATCACAAATAACACCCAAATACGTGTATGAATTGACTCTTCCAATAGAACACTTGTCATAACATTACGGAAATATTTTTATATTATTTAGTGTCTGTTTGATTTCCAACAACATGAATTTATTTTTTTGTTATGTTCATGGGAAGTTTATTCATTCCTGACTTGAACCATGAGCTTTTAGTCAAGTTAGTGTTAAGCTCATTTTGCAGGGTGATTGGTTCGATGAGCTTAACTAAAAGGGTAGTGTCAGCTGTCATACATAACCCTTTTCATTAAACCTGAGTCATGTAAAGAATTCCCAAAAATTATAAATAAAAGCTTAGACCAAGAATGGATCCTTGGGGGTAAATCCCAAATATCATATTCTTAAAGTCTTAAAGTACAGAATGTAAATTAACAGCTTGTGATCTATCTGTTAGAAAAGAATTAAACCAATTTAATGCATTACCAGTGATACCATACTTCTTTAATTTACTAAGAAGAAGATTATGATTTGACGGTATCAAATGCCTTCTTTAGATCTAAGAAGATAGATCCTTTTACTTTCATATCATTTATGTAGTGGAATGATCATTACATGTAAAAGAGTAAGTAATTAGTCCTGGTGTTTCTTTCTAACACCTGACTGACCTGATTAAAAATGTTTTTTAGGAGTAAGATAATGGTAAAGCTGATCATGTACAGCACGCTCAGAATTTTTTATAAAATAGGAAGAACAGAAGTGGGCCTATAGTTGTTAACCTCACTTTTGTCCCCCTCCTTGAAGATAGGTTTAACCTTAGCTTTTTTCCAATCAGATGGGAAACTGAAGTGATCAAGAAAGGTTACAAATATATGCAAGTGGGTGACAAATGATTGGTGCTGACAACTTGAAGGAGTTTAATACAAACATTAGCAATACCTGTAGCTTTATTATTAGAAAGTTACGATCTGTCAATACAAACACAGAGTTATAATCTCAAAATTGAAATAGTTTGTAATCTCTCAGGGTTAGCAGTAAACTTACCAACAACTATTATTATTAATATTACAGTATTCTTACTTTATTGCCCAAAGTTGTACCTACGAAGTGAAATAACCCATTAAAATTGATCTGCAACCTCCTTGGGAAATTGAATTGAGATAAATTTTAGCCTTATTGTTCAGATTTACACACCTAAAAGTTGTTATAATATTGTAACTCGCACATTTTGGCATACATAATTTGTGGTATTACATGTACGACCATTGTATTGGTTTCAAGTTAGTATATTGTGTTAGAGTACAATCACAATGAAGTTTGATCCAGAAGTGTTATATGGCAAATACTTGGGAGAAGTTTGATGAGCCAAGAAAGCCTGAGTTGAATGAAACTCGCCAGCATTATAGATTGAAGGCAAAAAACATTCAAATGGGAAAAGCAGTCATCAAAATAATTGATTGAAAAATTTGTCCAGGAAGATTGTGTGTGGATAGTTTCATATTTGGATAGGATAGAAGAATTCTGGAACAGTGAAAAATGGATGCATTCAAGTTGAAAGAGCTTGAAATTCAGAAAGAATAAATTGAAAAGTGGAATATAACAAAAGCAAAATAATAGAAAAGCAAATTCAGAAGGAACAGAAAGAAAAATGAAATTGAACCTTATAGAAGAAAAATTGCAATGCCCCAAAAAGAAAAGTAATGGAAATAAAATGCAAAATGAAAACAAACAAAGAGAGATTGAATTGGCAAATTGAAAAAGACAAAGGAATTTTAAAGGTAAAATTGCAAAATGAGATTAAACAGAAGAGAGTGAGCGCTAAATTAGAGTTAGAAAAATTGAACAACAGGCTAGCTCATCAAACTCTTCCAAGCCCTCTGGATTTTTGATGCGGCGAAAATATTCGCCTGGTTCCAAAATTTTCAGGAACAAGTAGACAAATACTTCTTAAACTTTGAGAAAAGTGGCCAATCTTTGAAATGGCCCAAGGAGTCTGGACCTTGTTCTACATTCAGTGTTCATTGGTAAAGCCCTAGCATCTATTCGGACCGTCAGTAGACGATTAGTGATTGACGAGGTTGAGTAAGCAGGCAGTCTCAAAGCATATGAATTGGTGCCAGAGGCATATGACAAAAATTCAAGTCTTGTCAGAAAAAGGAACCATACCCATGTGGAATTTGCCCCGTGTAAAAGGAACAAATGTTTCATCGCTGGCTTCTCTCCAAAGAAATCGGGCAAAATTTTGGTCACCTTAGGGAGTTGATGTTAGTTGAAGAGTTTCAAACAGTGTCTACCCCAATATCAAAACACATCTGGAGGAAACAAAATTTGACAGTTTGCGTGAAGCAGCCTAAAGGCCGACGATTAGCATTGACACACAAATTAGTCATACTAGTAGGCCTATCCTAGAATTTACTCGGTACAACACTACAACAATAATCGGGTTCTAACACGTCTCATGGTATCACTCAGGAGGGGAAATCCAGTCATGACCCATGAAAAGGGGAGTAAAGAAAGTAATGGTCTCTTCAAAAACAACCTGGATGGTACCCAAATCACACTTCACATGCAATCACTGTAAGAAGCCAGGACATACAGGTCCACGTTGTGGAGATACAATGGCTATCCAACCCAAAATGAGGAGCCAAAGTGAGGTCAAACCATATGTTGTGCAGTTACATTGAGGTAAAAAGTTCATTCTTCTGTTCAAAAAAAAGAAATCCCACAAAAGGGAATTGACATAGAAAACGTAAGGGATGACTTTTAAGCCTTTTGTTTGGAGGGATTGTTTCACTTTCAGGTTATAGTTTTAGATCCAAAACCCATTAGAATCATGCGGGCACGTGCTGCGCGCAGTCCATGATATTGGAAGATTCACGTCCATTTGATATTGAGAGTTCCCACAGAACTAGTGCATTGATTCAGGGTATAGGTATGGATGTTTAGTGTCCGTCTTCACAAAATGAATTTGAAATCAGACTTGGTTGCTGAACTTTCACATTGTGTTCGACAAGACTTCCCCGTAAAAGGGGTAATCCGATTTGTTAGGAATGATTGGCAGGGGACAGGTACTCCATATCCAATAGTTCCCAGGTGGCCCTTTACAGTGGATAAATTTGATTATGAACTATACATTTTTCCGCATGTGCAGTAACTAGGTCAATACCAGAAAGCTCACAGGAAACAGTGGAGCAGGTGAATGAGTCAAAATACTCACACAATAGAAGAGTGTTGAGCTGACTTTTCCCAATTTTAGAGATACTTTTCTCGCAAATTAGAGTAAAAATTTGAGGTCATCTTCCCTCTTCAAGGGAGGACTAAATTCCTGTTAGTGAAAAGCCAGCCCTGATCACAAACAAAGTGACAAGCTGGGTAAACAATGAAAATCTAGCTGGCTGATTCTGATAGAGTTAGGGACTGTAAGAGACCCTTTAAGCCATGACACGCTGGTAAATGAAGGCACACATACGACTCCAGCACTTGGAATTATGTGAGATGCATTGTCTCAAAAGGAAGCCCCGAAGCAACAAATTACCTGTATGTTTCTACAAAAACAATGGTGTCCCATGAGAAATGGCGGCCACGCGATGCACTTGTAGATGATGAATGGAAGGTTGTGCATCAAATTGTAGTGGGGCCAAGGTATTCCATAGGGAAGTGATAGGCATAGCCCCCGATAGTCCCATGGCAGGACACTTAGGTTGAGGAAAAACACAGGATAGCAGATTAAGGATCATTTTTTGGGTGGCCTACACTCAGAAAGATGTGTCTTGAGTATTGTAAACTTGTCACCACATGTCAATGGTGGGCAAGCCAATCAGAAAATTCCTGCTGCGTCCCTTGCAAACCAATACCATCATTTGATGAGGACATTATTAGGGGGTGGTTAATAGATTGCGTATTACCACTTCCAAAGACAAGTTCATGAAATCATGTATTTACTGACATGCATGTGTGCTTCCACAAGTTTCCCTGAGGCTATACCCTTGAGAAGTATTAGGGCACAAAGTATTGCGAAAGCTCTAACAAAGTTTTTCACCCCCTTAGGAGGCCTTCCAAAAAAAAAATCAATTCAGTTCTGATCAGGATCAAATTTCATGTCAGTTTTGGTTCCCAACAAGTTATGGACCAGTTTGGAATTTATCACCAGTACATAGTTCTTCCCATATCACCCAGAATCCCAGGGGCCCTAGAAAGGTACCACCAAACATTGAAACAATGATCAAAACCTATTGTTTTGATTGATAGGGATTGGGTATAGGGAGTTCATCTCCTGTTATTGCTGACCAGGGAGCTGTACAAGAGTCATTAGGATGCAGTCCATTTGAGTGGTGTTTGGTCACAAGGTATGGGACCATTGAAAAAAAAAAAACCTTTACTGAAAGAAAAGTGTTGTGTGAATCCTGATGTGAATTTTGTTAGACTATGTGTCTCAATTTGTCTCAATTCAGGCACAGACTCCAAAGAGCCGCAGAAATTGCCAAACAAATCTCAAACAGAGCCAGTCACAATTGACAACATGTATGACAAGTGCCAGGAGCTGAGTATTCAGGCCGGGTGTCAAAGTTCTGGCACTTTTCCAATACAATGCATCTTTGCAAACAAGTATTCTGGACCATATGAGATTGCGAACAAAGTGGGGAGACCCTGACTATGTGATCAAAACACCAGAGTAGACGTAAAAGTCTACATTATTCACATAAATATGCTTCAAAGATTATACTAAAGGATGATACATAAAGCCTGATGTGAATTCATCTAGAGTATTTGATGAGTGTACAAATGATGACATCACGCGTCAGAAAACTGAACAAACAGCCTGTAAACCACATAAAATGATTATGGTGTCAACTTGCAAATTCTGACTTACTTGCCAATTTAGACAAGAAGTTAGGTCACGTCCCACAAAGTCAACAAGGTGAATGGAAAAGACTTAATTCATGAGTGGGAAACATATTTCCTGATGTAACCATTTAGACACATGTCATAACCCATACCTTGATTTTGGCATTTCAGGGCCAACCAATTGCAGCAATCTCAGTGAACCAAGAAGTGAGACTGGAAATTCCGATCCAGTCAAACTGGCAACTTTGATGCATTTTGGGGAACCATGTACCCGATACTTATTAATTATGAAGTGTAATCTCACTTAATTTTTGTGGATGATAATTTTGAAACTCACCTGACAAGAACTTTACCTGCTGGAGTTTAACTCTACAAGAATACAATCTGGACATAAGACCTATCAAAGGAACAGAAAATGTCTTGCAGCTGCCTGTGTCCAGACTGCCTAAATTTTTTCATAAATTTAGTTTACCATTTTATGTTATATTTGACTGAAGCAAATCAATGCAAAAACATATAATAAGTGTAAAATTTGCACTGTGTAACTGTATGTAAAATTAACCACAAGTGGTTTAACAGGTATAAGCCAGATTTTGGAAAATTTTTCATTTCCTTCAAATTTTTCTTTTTAGGGGGAGGATTTTATATGGCCTCCCCTTTTCTGATTAAACTTTTAAAATTTAGTTTCTCAATTTTATTTGAGAAAAGATTCTCACGGAAAAAGACTTTGGTTTACTATAAACGAGAGAAAAGGGATTCCCAATAGTTTTGTTTGCGAGTGCACCTGTTTAGATTGCAACGCATAATTGGAAGTGGGGAATCCCCAAGTCTGCTAACTAGAAACTTGTTGTTGTTTGAATCAAAATATTGCAGAACCTAGGAATTCCCCCACAAAGTTATATATATGAATGGATGGTAATTCGGCGGTGTGAATTCCGTTGGTCGCCTAGTGTAAGGTTATGTGTAGCATAGAATGATGGTAATGATTATTGTTAGAAAGGGGAGAATCTATCTGTGAGTAGTTAAATACTATCACTGGAAGACTCCTCTGCAGCAGTTATAATCCAGGATTTAAGTCTCGCCTTCGCAGTTGCATCAGCTATACAGAAGGGATACTAGTTTTTATCACAATAATGGTAGATTTTTAATGCTTCACACCTATTGCCAGGATATTTTAATTCCATTCCATGTGAGCAGAGTGCTGTAATTGCTACTGTCGTCTTTGACCCGAAAGTGGACTGGGACTCAAGTATGATTCCAAGTGTGGACAGATAGAAAATCGTGGTGATTATAACTTGGACTGATATACTGTTGGATTTATTATCATCGAGGGCTTATTTAACCTTGTCGCCTTGACTGCTTGGACAAAATTTCTCTTCTACTTAGAAGATTCCCCCGGAATAATACCTGATGAGTTAAATTATGTAACTTGTGCGCTGTCGTTTTGGGAGTCTTCGCTGTGGGGACTGTCATCGTGTGACTGCAACGCTTTTCAACACAGGACACTAGGAAAGCCATAGTTAATCTTAACTACATTTTTTTTGTGTGTATAATTTTTTATTTTGGACATACCAACTTCTGAAACCAAATCAAGTAAAGATCATTACAACTGTTTATTATATAATAATTTATGATCATTTGTCCACTGCTCATTTTATTGTGTTTGAAAGGTAATTTCTGACTATACGTCTCCGAGACGTCATAACATGCTTATCCACATAATCAAAAGAACGGAAGACCCTCTACCCTCTTAAAAATATCAGTCTTAGAGGCTTTTTTTTAATCTGGTTCTACTTAGGGATTTTTTGTCTTTTCATTATATCAATACAACCAATCCGGTCCTCCCCTTTTATCATTCCTTGACTAATGTATGGTTTAAGGGCTTACTTAAAATGTGAAATCTTCATTTATATTCTTCAAATAAAATATGAATTTGGACAAAATGACGTCTATTAAGTTGAAACTGACAGCAAGAAGAATGCAAATATTTCTATTCTATTACGTACACACTGTTGCTCTTAGAGTTTGGAATAATATTTTTTTCAGACCAATCCTTAAAACGTCTTTCTATTTGAACGCCTCCGTAATCATATTAGAGAGGTGAATGAGTCCCCACTACCAAGGTGAAGGAATCCATGCGTAATTTTTTTTTTGAATTACTACAATGCCTATTTTGTTGGGAATCGATAAAAGGCCAGACGTCTGTTGTTTGTTCCTTTCCCTGCTCCAAGCCTGTGTGAAATGAGCCCACGTTTTTCACAGTTGGTTGTTATCTTTACAACAAAAACTGACACAGAGGTTTCCTAGGCAATGCCTCGTCCAACGGCATTGTCAATACGCCGAAGAGTGCTTGCACTCCGACGGGAAGGGTACAAACAAGCCAAAGTCGCTGATTTCCTTGGGATATCGCAGAGTACGGTCTGTAAAATCCTCGGACATCATCGAGAAGTGGGTCATTTGTGGCCACTAAAATCTCCAGGAAGACCACTATTGACTACCAGACGAGATGATCGCCGACTGCTTAATCTGTGCCGTAGAGCCCGCAAAATGCCAACGAGCCGTCTTCGTCGTTTGTGGAGAAGACACTGTGGAATCAACGTTTCCCACCAAACTGAAAATCGGAGATTACTTCAACATGGTTACCGAGCAAGACGAATGACCAACGGTCAACGCCTAATCGTTCACCTCAGAGTTGCTCGATTTCGCTGGGCTAGGGAGCACAGAAGATTACAGCTCGGACACTGGCGAAGTGATGTCTTTATGGACGTGAGTCGCTGCATTCTTGACCATCAAGACGGAAGACAAAGGGTTCGTCGATTACGTGGTGAGAACCTCCGAGATGACTGTATTCAGGAATCGACTCAAGATGGTGGCGGCTCAGTGATGGTATGGGCCGGTATTCATTATGGAGGAAAACGTTGTGTACCTATAGACATTCTGTAAAACCACTGCCTGCTACATGCATGAAGGGTTTATGCAAACGATTTTCGGCTGCAAGACGACAACGCCACGCCGCAAAGGGCTGCTGTAGTAAGACAATTTCTTGAGGCAGAGGAGGTGGAGCAGATACCAAGGCCTACTTGCTCCCCTGATATGAACCCTATCGAGCCCGCCTGAGATGCCTTAGGCCGAGCCATCAATGACAGGGACAATCTTTCTCAAACTCTACAGGAGTTAACTCAGGCTCAGACCAATAAGTGGGACGCTCTGCCCATTGACATCATAAACATGCTCGTGACCTGTATGCCGCGATGTCTTGATGCACTGATTCATTCCAGGGGCGGCCATACTCGATATTTGTGACTGATTGACATTTAAAACAACACTATTGAACATTTCGATGTATTAAATCACCCAAAAAAATGTAAAAAACTGACTGATGTGAAAAAATTTAACAAAATCCTTAAATCTGTTGTTCAAATACTCGTTTTCCTTTCAAGCTAAGGACACAGTTTGTAAAGGGTTAAGGGTTGTGGAATAAGTTCATGGCGATATGTTCGGAAGGGTCTGATCAATCAAGTAGTGTGGCGATATACACCCTAGATATCATAAATAACTCAAACTGTAAGAATCATTCCATAAAAAGTGATAAAAATATTTTATTCCAACTTTATGAGCAACAGTGTATTTCGTCACCATGCCCAAAAGTTGAAATTGCCAAGTTGCGAATGGTCCTATTCACTTATACATGTATCTAAATTCAGCTGTCATTACGAACATCAGTTTAAATTTAATCGGAGGTTCATTTTTTATATAAACTGCTTGTTTAACCCTAGTCCAACCAGAGAGGCCTTAGTTCCAACAGTCCTCCAAAAGTTTTTCATCCGTAGCCCAAAAAACATACAAACAAACAACAAAAATGCTCCAACGGTTTCGGCTAATTGTTGCCGCACATTTTAGTAAAAACAAAATGAACATACCACTTTTCACTGGCTCAGCATACGTCGTCAAAGTTCCGGGGTACGGCGATTGGTGCAACCTCATTTTTTTATATATTACCGCAAATATGCAAATATTAATGTTGGTCCGTCATAAATACTCACACAAATCTTACATACATATTCTTGAAAATATCTTGATGAACCTATGTTTCACCCCACAAAAGCTAACATTGAAAGGATATCAATGGCATTATAAAGGACTTTTACCCTTCGTGAATGCTATGATTTTACGAAAACTCGGTAACTGATTTCCACCGTACTCGGCCCCAAGTCCATCAGAAACTTCTTCATACCTTAAGTTTTTACCATCACAGATCCGGATTTTTAAAGTTATTCAAAGTGGTCTGAGAAATTACCAGGTAACTCCTGTAAGAATATGTATTAATCTCTATAATTAGACTAATCGCTATTATGATAACAAAACAATTTCCTCTGCTTAGCACCATACTGAAATATTGCACGCATTTAACACTTAGTGGCCGCTTAGTGGACATAGGCGATCCATGAACCATACTTTAATTTAATTTTCCTTTGTTTTGGGTTACACCCGGGGTTGAGTTGGGTTAGATTGGGCGGGTGGGTTGGTATCTCCACGCCACGTGGGAATATGAATCCTAGTTTTGATCTCTCTAAATACGAGTATACAAGACTTTAAAATGGCAATGTTTGTGTTCAACAATAAAACAGTTTCAATACCACATTTTCCAAAGACACGTTAAATTCCACTTAATAGAATGTTGTCCATCAAACACACTCCCTTTTTTGATCTACTTTAGGCAGAAAATGACACGTACCAGTGGAACGGATGGGCTTTTATATTACAGTTTTACCACTGAGTTGAACGAACTCAGTGTTGAAGTGATTATTGTAAAACAGGCGACGAATGTCGGTGACCGATGTCGCATTACACGCAAATACACGCAACGTCTCGTGCGCCACATTTATGCCCATCAAAAGCTTAAACATTCTATCAACTACGACTTGTCCGATTATCGGTTAGAAACCATCCACGTTGTGATCGAAGTGCCTGAGGCATGCCTGATCTTGTTCCCTTAAGTGACGAGACTAGTATGTTGCATTACTTTGTAATTTTTATCATCAAACATTCATGTAGCTGTCCACAGAGTTAACTGATATTTTGCATTGTGAGGTGTGCAGTGCGAGATTCATCAGTGAGTGGTCATTCACTTCTATTAACCTTTTACTTATACAACAAAGACATCTCGTTTGTAAACTCATCCTCGTCTCTAATTGATTTCAAAACATAGGCAAATAGTTTGGTTACAAATGAGAATCCTATTCTCGAAGTTTAGGGAAGAAAGTTGAAGATGTTTATCTAGTTTGAAGGGTGCTGAAACAGTATTTTTGGGTCATTGAAAAGTGAAGAACATTGCAGTTGTGTTAACGCTTTTTATGTGAAAGGCAGCTATTCGTTTCGCTCTTGTCATTCAAACATATTCTTTGTTTCCAGGATCAAAACAAATAAAATTTTAAACTATAGTTTTGAGTTATAATGACCAAAGTGCATTTATTATATAGTGTAAAATAAAGGCCACAATGCAGCCGACATCTATGAAACCTAAAGTTTATCACTTCCAGGGCTTTGCTTGGTGACGAGAAGACTCCCAGAACTATTATATCACACGATGTCAATAAGTAAACATTGTCTACAGACAAGAAGTGTATCCAGATCCAAAAGTGGTGATATAGATCGTATTACCAAAGTTCTTTAGGATATTACTTTATATTCATTAAATGATAATGCGCAATGATAACACGCCGAGGACCCAGATAATTGTACACCTAAATCTTACCTTCAGTCAGGCTTTGACAGTAACAGTCAAGGATAGATCACAATAAGCTACTAGCGTTGCCTCAAAGGACCTTTGCTAGAATTTCGGGCTTAGCAATTGATCGAAATCCTTCATGGCCAAACATGCGGAATGATGCGAGGCTTTTACTCTGCAATAACACTACGGTAAATTGTCATCGGCAGTCGTTGTACGCAACTTTGAAATAACGAACACGTTTTCAATACGGTAAAATAACAGCATGTGCATACCCGCTTTTTTATATCAAGGTGAAGACACGTGTTACGTATTTCCCAGGGGATTTCCCACAGGGAATTACAATATAAGTGAAGATTGTATGAGACCTGCGAAAAGGATAAACGAGACTGGATGCGTTTTTAGTGTGTACTACACTCCAGCGTTATCATGGTTATAGAAGAAAAGATGGACTCGGCGGTACCGGTACACAAGGAAAATAGGAAAACCGTACCTTCTGGGCAAGAGAAATTATTATAACAAACTGAAAAATAAAATGACTTCAGTGCTGTTCATTCATCATATTTATAAGAATAATTTAATAGTCTCTCAACCTTGTCTGTTACGAATCATGAAGTAATGTTTGTCAAAATTTATTTTCTAAGTAACGTTTATTTGAGCGACGTTCAGGGAGATGCATTTTAGGAAATATAATCTGGCCAATATGCCCGGTGTTTCTCAAAAATATATTTATCCAGCTTGCGTACTTCAATGTCACTTCAATCTATTCCAGTAAGGATCACCCAACCCTGACAAGCACTATATTGTAGGTTTCGTTGCCTTTTAGGTATCAAGACATTTGGCACAATTTTAAATGAAAAGGGGACGTCTTGGAGACAGTTCAAAGTGAGTGAACAAAAATTGGAAAAAATTGGTTCTCACTAGGGTGCTTGCGAAAATACAATTGCATTACAAGATGGAAGAAAATTAATAATGAAACTTGCCAATAGGCTTATGCGAACATAATGGGTTTGTAAAAATGCAGTGCCACATAGCTTTAGCTTGCACTTTATCAGTAGTGCATAGGGTAACGTCAAGTAGACCGTATCCAGAGGTGTTTTTCACTTGTTCCCCTTCCAAAACTAGTTCACAGATCAGGTCTTATTTGGCAGATCAATGATATAAAGAAGTCAAAAGATCTAAAAACACGTGGAATGAGCAAGCAGAAAATGTTTTGTGTTGTTTGTAAGCGTTGCTGAACAAATGCACCTAGAACTAAGACAAATAGAACATGAGAATATCTCTCCATGATCTAGGGTGGTTCAAAAAGTTAACCTAAAAGTAAGATGACTTTTCGTTTACCAATCAGTCTGAACAAAATGTTTTCCGCTTTAATACTGGGATGTTATGATACGGCCAATTACAGATGACATATACAAACCTGCACTGTTAAAATTTTCATTAAAAAACGTCGTTTTAACTGGCAGCTTTTTACAGTGATTTGCAGGTTTCGAGTTGCCGCTGATAGTTAAAACGACGTTTTTTTACAGTTGTTTGGACGTTTCGAGTCCCGGCTGACAGTTAACATACCGGCACCCATAAGACCATACATTGCTTTCCTGGCTATTTTGATCCTCTCATCCATATTGGTATGTTTTGTATAGGGCCCTTTCACGGAAGGTAAATTAAGCATGTGAAGAATACAATACATGCACCTGTTCACCTGAACATTTCAGCTATTTCTTCAGGTGATTCCTTTGTATTCTCTGCATGCTTGGGTTGTTCTGGAGGCAGGTCTGCCCAATTTTAACCTATTGACCTCCCGTGAAAGCGCCCTAATACGATCGTACCACTGACCTCTAAACATGAATAGCGGGTCCGAGTCGCCGAGTGTCACAACAGGAAGTTGCTTTTTTACCTTGACAATATGTCGGGAAACAATGCATACACCTTGTCAAAGTTAAAGGAATTTTGTATAACAATATAACATCTGTGGGGAATATGTGCCACCAGCAAGTGTATGCATGTTTTCCGCCATATTGTCAAGGTAAAAAAGCAACTTCCTGTTGTGACACTCTTGCGGACCACAACTGTGCGACAGCCCGCTGTCCATGTATATACGTCTAGTCCTTCTCCTTTTATCATTATCAATTGTGTTTTTTTGTGTTCAACTGTCCAGATAGTTACGAAAGTGGTCAGAGACAGTTATTTAAACCATGAAATTCATCACACCGTATGTTTTACGAACGTGGTCTCTGGGACATTCCGGAGGAAAATAAAGGTCTGGTGAATATTCATATAGTTAAACAAAAAAAGGCAATGAACAAAGGAAAATTCTAGAAAAAACCTCAGCCTGCAGGTGGTACAAATGAAGAAATAAACAATAGGGAAAGAAAGCTCAATATAAAAGATAATTGTGAAAACAGATTGCCATCTACTTGTTAGGCTTTTCTGTCGATTACATTCGCCAAAGTAGTTAATGATAAGTTAGCAAATTTTCTTCACTTTTAAAGGGACAATCGAAACATTTCGCTCCTTCATTGTTGAAATAAACATACGATGAAAAACAGGTGATCAATACAAAAGCTTCTTGTGATTGTCGGATTACTATGTGCTGATTAGATAATACAAGTATATCGATAACGAATCAGACAAGTAGTGATTCAAAGTCATGGAAATCGTCAGGTGACTCCAATACAAAAGTTTATTGTGCTTGTCGGATTACCATCTTCTGTTAGCTAATACATGTATATCGTCAACGAATACGCCAAGCTAGTGATGCAAAGTCATGGAAATCGTCAAAAAGAAAATTGAAACAGTTGCTTTTACTTTAAAATGGTAACACTTGAACAATAGATCCCCGTACGGACCGTAACGCCTGATCACTGAATGCGGGATTTAAAAATAAAAATAAGGGAGAAGCGTAGCAAAGAAAGAGGAATTTCTGCCTTTGTTTTCCCTTTATAATGCAATCGAGTGCTATAGTGATAGCAGTAAGAGATAGACTATTAAGAATGCTTAAGATAGGTATCTTCTTGCTAAAACTTCTTTAGCACCAACCCCCCCAAACAGGCGTCAACATCGTGTTAGTCACCTCGAATAACTCTGTATCAAAGATCTTTAATTCGTGGTGTCAGAATCCGAGGTCAGATATACGTGTAAAAAGGTTATTTGACCTGTACCTACTTAAAGATCCAAACCTGCCTACTAAATAAACATCCATACGGCTTAACGGTCAATAGGATAATCTTCTCAACAGATGGGGCCATTCTAAATCGATCGGCTTTCCTCAACAATAAGATTATCTCTCCGGAAGAGTAAACCTATTATCGACTATAGACGTTGGTGTTAGACTCCGCCACAAGTGGAACATAACAGACAATTGGTGTTTTAATTAAGAAAAAACCTACCGCGCTCAGATATTTAAAAAAACGAAGATACACTCTCAATTTTCCTCAAAATTATATACGATCTATAATTGTTCTTGTCACGACGTCTAGTAAGATAAAGAATTCAAAACACAACCGTATGAAAAATAGGGAGTTTTGATAAGGTCTGACTTGCCTGTTAGACTTCGACTAGCGGCTCGCCTAAAGGCTCGCCGTTAGGCGGAGTCTTAACAGGCTCACCAGACATTTTCAAAACACCTAGTATTTTATAACAACGGTGTGATTTTCTCATCCTTATCTATTACGTAGAGGTCAGTGATCGTACGATACCGAGATGGATATACTTATCAGGATATGGAATATCATGATTCTTATCATGTGAGGGGAGGGTCTCAGGACGTTGGTCATTGTAGGCCAGGGTGTTTGGTTGGGTTACAAAGCGACTACAAATCAATGATATCAAGATGCAGATGCATGATAAACAGGTGACATACACCTATATAATTTAGATGAATTGTACCATAATGGTAAAAGCAATCACCCTTGCTTTTAATTATTAATATGAAGCCTTATGACCAATTCTCAGGAAGACACTCTGCATTTTAACAACAGTCAACTCAATTTCGCCAAAACTATAACAGGGATAATTTAAATTCTTTCGCATTGATTTGGAAAGAACGAGTGTGGAAAGTGCGTTACCACATAATTGAGAATAGGAATTTAAAGTATTTTCAATATAAAAAAAAATGAAAAACTAGGTCAGACGGAATATTTTATTATTACTATTAAGAATCATTATGAGACAAATGTCAGGTTACTCGTGTGCCATGGAAATGTCTATACAGAGATCCGTCTCACTGCCAATTGTTCATATTCTGACAACTCTAAACCTTGGCCTTAGACAAATGTTAATCCTCACATCAGCGTGTGTATCATGCTTAGTTAAGCTATTACATGGTTAGTGAATTTAATAAAGCATTACCATTTTTTTATAATACGTTTTACGAAGGGGACCCCCCCCCCAACCAACCCCCCCCCCCACCCCCTCGAGAATCGTTATAAAGCATCCGAAGCTTATTGGTTTTGTTACCGGTGGATACATCTGGTCCTCCTCGGTCTTTCCATGATCCTATAATAAGTCAAATCAAATCAAATCAATCAGTAAGTACCAACAACCCTAGAGTGGAGCAAAAAATGGGACGTGGATAAGTCGGTTAAATTGTCAATTTCGACAGAACACAGTGTACAATTGTACGGTAACGTAATTTTGCCACAAAAAAGCAAGGAATTCGGATTTTCCTGCCGCCATAAGAAATAAGATACAGAAAACACAGCGACTAAAAATAAAAATATACAAATCAAATCATATAATCAAAAGTTGACAAAAACCACAAAATTTAAACATCCGGAAATAAGTATGTTTTCACGAGCCGCTTAAAAACAGTGCCTTCTCTCAATATTAACGGAAATATTCCAGGACCAATGAATCACCAAATCTATGCTTGTTGCGAGATATAACATGCGACATAAAATCAGAAAAAAGGACTGTAGCTTTCGTCTTGTACCATCAGATATGTTCCAAACACATTTTATTAAATTTAGACCATCAGTAGGGTTGCGGACCTTTTGTAAGAGGAAATAAAGACGGATTTTATATCTGATAGTTCTTAACAGACAACCAGTAGAGAGTGATAAAAATTTGACGAAACCTCTGGTCACGACGCATGCAACACCGTACAGGATCGTTCCTTGATGGGGTGTAGGGTGTGACATCCCCATTTTACAGAATTCTGTCGGCAAAATTTGGTACAAAATAGATGCAGGTGGACTATTTTAATGAAATAAAATATTTATTTTGTCGGAAGATAGTACTTCCGATTGCTAATAATGCAGTAGAACTAAATATGCAGTATAACTGAACAATTTTGTAATGATATTGTTCTCCCTCAGATTTTTAATCGCCGGTACATAGTATTGCCGGCAAAACTGTCCATATTTGGCGACACAATTTCAAAAAATTTGGGCTCGCTGCGCTCGCCGGGTGCACCTATCACCTTATTTTTGCAAGTGCTGGAGCCTTTTGAGATCTATTTCACTGGCGCCATATTGTAATGAGTGGGCGTAGCCAATGCGTGACACGACAAAGGTCGTACAGCATGGTTGCAAGCATCAAAAGTGATGAACCTACGACTACGCCATAAGTTAAGAATGTGGTAATTTACACTTCTACAGTTTTCCACTTTTAATGATGGCAAATGACGAGTTTTACATGTTTTGAGTTGTCGAGCCATAATATACAGAAAATTTTCATAAATGTACCATACAATCATTTATGGGTGGCACACCACTACACCTCCCCCCCCCCACCACCACCACCAATAACAACAACCATTGACTTTGACGGCATACCCCGGTTAAAGTCTACCTTGGGAGATAGTGTTTTAATGAAATGACGGGAAAGCATGTGAAAATAATCAGTGTACCTGGAAGTTTTGACAAGCGTTGTTCAGTCGAGGGTAAAGTTGGTAAGACGAGGGCTAAGTTGGCATGACAATTGTTACTTTATTAAAATAAAATCTCCAAGGCCGCATCCAAGAAGCACTGCGAGGAAGGGAACATTTCCATAATTTTCCTGGCACACGGCAACCATTGAGCCTCTATCTTGCGAACAATAAAATCTTCACAATATTGCATTTCCAAGAAGAGTAAAATAAAATATACTACAGGAAATTGGAGCCTGTTTACCACATAGTGGGACCATGACATTTCCATACAAATGATCTTGCACATTTGATTCTTTATGTAAAAAGCTCAAATATACTTCTCAGAGGTTAACAACATTTACCGAAGCGAGATGTTCGCAAACAAACAATGTCTTTTCCATGGAAATGAAAATTGCCTTTGCACCCATTCCAGTCTGATAGGCTTTGTGTTACGATCGAAAATGATGAAAATATGAATACATTCGTATTTTGTACAATGATCCTCCGTCTTTTAAGAAATGTATAGTTATGCTTTGAAGAAAAGACGAACAAAAAAATTAATTGTTTGTAATGCCTGAAAACAAGATACTGTCAAAACAATATGTAGTAGTTTGCCATATCTATGATCAACTAAAGAAAAATTTAAACTTTCGGGGTTAGTAACTTGTGACCGCATAAGTTCAAAGTCCACTCGGTTGATATCGGTCATAAACCTGGGCAGCAGCTGGGCATGGGCGCTCTCACTGCATCATCGCATCTGCATCTGCATACGCCCGGTTTCTAGGGTTGGTACATTTACTGCACCCACTTTGCCTGCTCCCAGTCGAATTCAGCAGCCTTGACGGATTAAAGTGCATGTAATACTGTACTTTATTCCGTCAAGGCTGCTGCATTCAACTGGGAGCAGACAAAGTGGGGTCACAAAATGTACAACCCCGGTTTCTAAACCTCGTAAATATGATTGTGCTCAAGGGTGCGATGCATGTTTGTTTATTGTTTCTCATCTTTATTATCTATGATCATTAGCAAACGTGCACCCAGTTTCGTTGATCTTGTTTGTACGTAAATTTCGTGCAGTCTTACTGAAAACCCTCTTAGGATTGTACAACATTTTGCCAATGCCTAGTTATAGTGACAGTATGACGGCTTGTTTGATAGTGCTTTTTGTATAGAGTCATTCTGTAAGCCACATAGAAATTCAATCACAGTTCCTTAGCCCAAAAGTCTTGCAAAAGTCCTTTGGGGCAATACTCTTACCTCAATTGTGATCTCCCACTGCGTTTGATAGACAAAGCCTAATTTAAGATAAGATTTAACCACACAGATACCTGATATTCGACGCTCAATGCATGTGCATTATTTTTGATTGAATATGAATAACATCCTTTTTTACCTTTCCAATACACAATGTACAAATTGCTAGGCTTTTTTGGTCATATTTCGTAACCTGATCTCTCTGTTCACTGGCAATTCAGAAATCAAACTAAATCTAACCCTCGTCTTCAATTCAGAACGTGGTTGCGTTTCCAAAGCTCAATGCAAAGAAAACCTAATACTATTTCTTCTTTGTGTTTTAAAGCACATCTGCTTGCAGGAATTATACATCGAAATAATATGATTAAGATTTGATACATGTGGTAGTAAGTCTTCTGTCTACACTGACAGTGACGCCAATTACTTGAAAATTGTAGGGAAATACTTGACCGCAAACTTTACTAAACTGTGAGGGGTGTATCAGAATTTACGTCTATGCACACGAACTTATATTATTTATTTCCTTACTAACTGATATTGAAGCGCTTCAAAACGGTCAACTTTGCCTTTGTTGCATTTTAATGACCGAAGTGATTTTTTTTCAAGATCTTCAAACTACCAATTCTGTATTATAAGAACTAAAATGTTTCAATATAGTTTATTGTTCATAACAGTTACACTGTATCGTATACATGATTGATAAATAAAAATTGCTGTGATTCCAGTAAAACAATATGAAATGTTCGCAATCTTAATAAAATCTATGAGATAATGTCCAATTATCACCAACGCATGATATTTAGATAATAGAATAGTTTATAACGTCCTTAGGCTAAATCTTGTATGTACAATTCCCAATAGTACATACACTTCATGAATACGCAAGTATTTGTGTACAGTTTTGGCAAAGTGAATTCTTTAAAATCGCAGCATTTTGAACAATACTGATGAAGGTTGGAAACAAAATCATGACTCCTCAAGAAAATCCATGAAAAGTTCAATTCAAGGGAATTGAATGACATTTGATGAGAGTATAGCACCTCTGAAATTCCCGTAGAGATTGTCCTACATTGAAACCTTTCTTCGCGGATTTGCTTTCATCCCTGTTTATCTTCTAAAAGGCTCTCATAACCCTTAAAAATCTACAATGAAATCCATCGCCAGTCTGTCCTGTCGTAATTCATATGGTAAATCTTATTTTACAGTTATCCTAACACAAAACATTCAAGACGTTTTAAGGGTTATTTCAATAACTTTGTTCCACTGAACAATCTCATGACAATACGCTAAGTTTTAAGAGTTTCTGAAGTTTCTGACCTCAAAGAAGAGCTATTTGCCTAAAGAGTGTACAAACCCTACGTCTCAAGAGGCACAAGCAATACTAATAATATATAGAGATTCTCTGGCTTACAATATAATTTTACTACAGCTTAAGCAACATACATAAATAAACAATTTAAAGCAAGAGACAACTTGCGAGGGGAACGATACGGTCTTGAGGAAGAGGCGAGTTTTGAGCGATATCTTAAAGTCAGATATGACTGCAAACATATGTAGATGTTTCGACCGACGGTCCATTTAGTACGAGGTGTAATATTACTGTTGCCTGACCAAAGATCATGCTTTCCTGAATTGTAGTTATGATACCTCTGTCAGGTAACAATGGTCATGATCAAGAGCTCGTGAAAGATCAACCGTTAGCCAATGAAGCTCTTTCAGTATTGGAGCAAATGGTCATTCCCAACACACCTTTATACTGGTCTCTAGCCAAAAGGTCATGCCAGCCAAGAATTTGCATAATATAAACGTGATGAAATAAGCGCGTGGATGAGGTAGTGACAGCAGCTATCAACTGTGAAGAGCCGACGAGTTCTGTAACTTTAGGGAGGTGGAAATAAACAGATAACATGGCGGATTTCCCTTGCTTACTTGAATGGACAATTTTGCTATTACCAGTGTTGATGGAAATGCCCGGGAGAGATTGATGTTACGAATAAGAAGAAACAATAAAAAATCGGAAACTGTTTCTTCAATCGTGTTTATAAACTGCAAAAATGCAATGAAGCGTTTCTTCTAAGAGAAGTCTACCAAGTGAAAACAGTGCTAGAGACTCGCGATAATTCGATATAATTTTAAATTGTCGGCATTTCAAATTTTGCTCTTGATTGATGGATTTTGAGTATGAGTATTTGACAATGATAGTTAAGGCTTTCTTGTTCATGCATTATTGATTTGGTGTAAATAGAAAGTGACACAAATTACTCAGATGAGTATACACTCAGGGAAATGGGTGGTTTTATTCAAATTAGTATAACTCGGGTTGAGCACGAGCAAATTCAAAAAATCTTGTTTTAATTTAGCCATACGGAAAGTGCTCTTTCTAATGACATATTACTTTACAAGGAATTCCTTATAGAGTTTTACTAAACCGCAATAAAAAATGAGTAAACTGATGAATTTTAACTTCAAACAGTCTTACTAGAGATATTTGTTTTTATCTTGGGCGCATTAGATATTCTAAATGCAATACTCTAATTGGCTAAGATTCAAAGTTTACTTTCGGAGAGTATTAATCATTGAAGTATTGAAAGAAGGTTCAATGTCATTTAGTTTAGGTACTTTCTGTCTTTCCTGTGATATGTACGTCTACCGTCAATCCTTAACTTCGCCCAGCACATTCATATACACCTGGTAATTCTCTCGCTTGTTCTACATTTCTACATTGGACTTGTATTTTCCAGATATTAACCGCATCAATCAGGTGAGCATTAGATATCAGTAGGGTATGTCACCGAGCACTCATCGCGAAATGTATATAGTAAAGCTTGCCTAGCACAGCGGTTACCTTTCTACATGACCCTGTCCTAGATTGCTCTCATTCCAAAGGAAAGAAATACCATTTGTCTACAGAAGTTGTATATAGAGCATACACCGATGTTTGCTTGTTTTTGTCACAGATTTCAGGTGCCACGAGCGTCGAAAATAACTCTACCTTAACACTGCTACCTAACATTTGTTCGACATTATGAGGACAGCCTTTAAAACCTGGCACTATACGCTTTCTACAGCGGAAAACTTTAATCCGGAGAAGACTAACCCAGACAACTACGTGGATACGATTAGTGGCCTCTTTTTGCAACACTTAGGGAACTGTTAATGTTTGAGTGTAGGAATACAACCATTTTTCAGCGCCCCCCCCCCTTCACTTCCATTGCACAATTTTGCATTCTTATTTTATCCATTTTATGATTCCATTTAAACGTTCAGGTTCCCCAACTCTCCTTGCTGAAAATGTTCATGCCCCCTCGCTTACAACAAAATTTCTGCTTATCCCTTAAATCTTCCATCCCCTCTCCCGGCATAAATAATGACTCCTTTTTTTTTCCAGAATGAACTCAACTCTGGGGGATTTCTGTGTATTCTTGGCGCCGCTACTGATACCGAAAATTCGTCATAATTACTTTATACACTTCACACCTACTATGCATCATGAACTTTTCTGTCTACAAAATCGTCAGACACAAGATCGCCAGATCGCATCAAAAAACGGTTGTCCGTAAGGTGACCCACTTTCAATAAAATTCATGTCCCGTCAGATGGGTCACGAAGCCATTCTAAAAAAAAACACATGAATGAGTAGGTGATTTTAGTTATTTACATTTAAATCTTGAGTGTTTTAGAAAAGGTCAATCTTATAATTATATAGATTTCACTGATGTGTAAGCGGTTGAGCAGATATTGGAATTACCAAATCCCTTCAATGTCCATGATTGCTCTAATGCGTACACATGGTCCAGTACAAATCACAAAGCGCAGCAAATATGCACCATACTTCTGAGTCTACCACAAGCCTGGTCCAGGCACACTGAGGATTATATTATGCCTTTTCATGATAAACTTTACCAAGAATACATACCTTTGGTCCAAAATGCCTATAGACGTGACTAAAATGGATGCACAATCCATTGGCCCTAAAGGAGTGTTTCACTGGTGTCCTTGTTTCGGATTCATTTTCAGTCAGTCCCTAGCTATGTAGAAATCGATTCTCTGTATTTGCAATTATGCATGACTGGTCACTGGTGCTTTCAAGCATATAGTGGAGCGGTTTGGACTGCAAAATTGTCGACAACCCCTCCCCTCAGTACAGCAAAACGCAACCACTTCTATTCAAAAGATAGTAATAAATAATTTTAAAAAATGATGGTTGTGGTCAAAAACTTTGATGGCAGGGGTGTTTTTTGGGTCAAAAAATCACGTTTTTGAGCTAAAAACTTAAAGAAAATCAAGATTTATCAATTCCTTAGCAAAACAAATTTTAATCATGATGCAATACTATCAATATCTGACATTTATATTATGGATTTCTGTTTTATACAATATATAAAGGGTCTAGAATTTTAGCCCCAAAATCACTTTTTTCCTAAAAAAACATCGTTTTTATCACATGTCACCACAACGACTATTACCTGAACCCTTTATGCAATGTATAAAACTTATATCAATAACAAAAAGGATACCATAAAATAAGATTGTAATATTTTTACTTTAAAAAAAATTTAAAAATAATCATTTAGCTTAATTTGCAGCCCAAAATGCATTTTTCGGCCTGGAAATCATCCCTGGCACCAAATATTTCAACCACAACCATCATTTTCTTAAATCTCATATATTTATCCTTCAAAAAAAGGTGGTTGTGTTTTGTTGTACCGGGGGTAGGGGTAACTCGAAAACTAGAGCACTTTTCAAAGCTCGGCCACTCCGTTAATAGCAGTATTTTGAATATTCATACATTTTGAACAACATTTTAAAAATCAAAATTACGAACAACTAGTTTCGTCTTAAACCCACAAATTCATCTTCAGGTTATTTGAACTTTTAATTACATGAGGATTATTTTGTTGTTAACTTTAACAGCCTACAGACCCTATTTCAGAAGTTTTTAATAACACATTTAACAACACGTTGTAAAATATTATCTTCAATTGTTTATAAAATTTACCTGTGTCAAACCTTGCTTACCGCACATTATATATTACTATGGACCGGTACATAAATAATCATGTTCATCTTCAAAACAATTTATTAATTTTGCTGATATGTGTATTAAAACAAGGATGGGGTAGCAACTAGTCTCGTGAAAATTAAAATCGCATTGTAAATAAACTAGGCTATGCTTGTGTTACTGCTTTCCTATTGACTAACACACAAGCAGGCCAGGTGAACCAAGTCTAATCAAGCATGCCATGGGGGTGTTCCCATAAGGTGACACCATTTTCTGACATACTTTTCTGACACCCTATGAATTCGGAAACCTTAACGGACCTTAACGGAATAAACCACACGGTTTATGTGGTTTATTCCGTTGTTTCCGAATTCATAGGGTGTCAGAAAAGTATGTCAGAAAAGGGTGTCACCTTATGGAAACACCCATGCCAAGGCTTCACCTGTTTCAAAATTTTCGAATGTTTTATAGAGTTTGGGTAAACAATTTTGGATGTGAATGAATGTATGTACCCTAATGTAGGTAGCGCCAATAGAGAGCTTGATCTCAACATACAAGTTGCAAAATAATTCACATGTTAAGTAAAACAAACAGGGGGTAGATGGAAAGGGGGCATGTTCTGACATCCTTTAAAAAGGGTACATTTTAAAATTGTCATTTTTGGTTCAAGAATAAAATATCGGATGTCATTTTTCCGGAAAATACGATGAGGTGTAGTTGATCATTCAAAATCAAATTAAATATTCAACCAAATCATAATAATTACTTCAATTACCATGTTTGAGTCTCGATCGGAAAGTTGTTCGGTCGTGTAACAGATTGGACTAAACTCTCGCAATGAACGGGATCATGAAAACAGAATCGGGCGAATGACTTCATTATCTAGCTACCTAGCGACTGACTGTTTTAGGGAGGTTGCGAAGAACCCTCAACGTTTAACGTGAACGCCTATTCAAATTCCTGTCTATTCAAAATCACTCTTCTGTTTGAAGATTTTCAATAGACAGGCGTGCGAATAGACGCTGATCATGAGAAAGGGAGTCATTGCTACTAAAGAAACTTTGAAGAAAATCCTATTAAAGGTGGCTTAAGGTCCTCATACATTAAGATCTTTTTTACCTTTAGATTTCCTGGCACAAAAGGTTTACCATCGAGATTTTTACCCCCCCCCCCCCCCCCGAGATTTCTACCAGGATGGGGAAAACATTAATATAAAATGTTCGAGTTTAAAAAACTTCATTGATTTCTTATGACGTCAACTTTGTGAGTACCATATGCTGAACGAAATGATCCTTTTTTCAAACTTCAGCAAAATTTTAATTAAAAATGAGCAATTAGCAACAATTTCAGCTGTGTTCAAATTGTGGTCTTGAACGTATATTTCAAGTTTCTCTTGATCATACCATTACCCTAAAGTTGTCATTAAGTCATTATAAATCCCTAAATAACTCTTCTAACTAAAGCTGCAAGTAGCTTGAACTCTCGTGTCACTTCATGAATATTGTCGAGGGTATAATTCAATTTGGAGGGGATGTGTTGATACCGACATTTTAAAAGCAGAAGATATAGTGGATAAGATATATCATCAAGTTCATATGTTGCGTTATTGCAAACTTTGGTATTATTAATTAATAACTTTAAATGTCATGATCCTTGTCCGATCATCATTATTGTTGTCCAGACCAAGTGCAGAAAGTGCTAGAATTATATGAACTTATATAATCTTTTACATGTATGTCATTTTGATTATTTTTCACTACATACGTATAAATTAATTTAATCGACATCACTACCGTTTTATCAGAGGCTGTGGTGATCAATAGGTTACGTTCTTCATTTATACGCATAAATGCCAAACAACACATGTTTCCTTAATCATGTTAATGGACATCGAGATTTCTGCATGGTTTATATCAAAGAATGGGTTACATGCATCTTATGAAAGGCAATCGATCTTCAGGCGAGACCATGCAAAAAATGTTGGCTCCAATGCACGCCACGTGAAGGTTGTGTTTATTTTGCTGGATAAGTCTCCGCCGTCCCTCTCAGAATGAATAGAATCGTCGACAATGGAGTGAAACGAATAAAAATCACACTTTAAATGGTTTACAAGGTGAATAAAATAAGGAAGTTTTCAAAATGCTTCAGACAAGGAGATCCTTTCGAAAAAATAATCCAAAAGTTTGCTTTTTTTGAGTTATCACATTTTTCACTTGAACATTGCAAATTTTGTAAAGAAGGAATTTGTTAACACTATCAGGAGAGGAGACAGGCCGACTGCCATATGTATGTATCATATTTAGGTATTTTACAGAACCGAAGGTTTTTACCCAAAGGGATAAAAAGGATATGGTTCGCATATTATTATGTCATGATTCCATGTTTGCACTTCCCCACGTCAACTATTATATCAGTCTTATTCTTCTCCATCCCTATGTATATAATGTGGATAATGTGGTACATTACCAACGTTTTTTTGTCATTCATAATATTACAAAAACTGATAAATTGGTTACTTATTCCGTTTTTACTTATGGTGTGTTCTTCGTCTTACTAAATCTTAGTGCATCTTTTAATCCGTCTGTTTCATTTTCCCCCCAAGAACTATGTACAAAAATTTAAACAATGTCCAAAGACTTCATTCAAGTTCTTTCAATCAATCAAACTTTATTTCCATAATCAACAAAAGACAATACCTTACAAACCGCATACTGAATATGGGGGGCAGACCAAGCCGCAAAGCATAAGTGGTCCCCCACCGAGAGAAAGGTTACCTTACATCACAAACAAATCACATTAAAACCACTAAACAAACACAGCTATAACAAGCACACGAATAAAAAAAATCTCCAAGAAGGGAAAAAAACATTAATGTTCATTGCACAAGACCCCAAGAAGACAACTCATTTCATACGTTAGTTATTTACGAAAGCCTTCCAAATAATCACAATCCATTTATGCATTTTGGGGTTTGCGAATTAAAGCACCTTAGAATTGAATAACACGGTAAGATAATAGGTAGATAAAAACATGTAAATAAATAAAAACAGGAAAAATAGTAAAGGCAGTCCTTATACAAGTAAAACTAAAAATAATAAATAATAGTGAACTGGTTTATTTACTCACATGTCGCAGCTCGTAAGCTAAATTTGCCAAAGGATACATCAAATTATCCAACAGGAACAATGGATCTTTAAAGGTCAGCAGCGTAACCAGCGCCATGTTCCTACACCCAAACAAATTAATTCATACATATAGTTGTTAGAATGAGATCCTATTTTTTAAGTTTGGAAAGAAGGTTTGAAGATTATTTTTATAGTTTTGCAATGGATGCTGAATCAGAATTGTGTGGGTCCAACCGCTGGGAAATGCGGGGACATTTTGAATCATATAAATGGTGTTTAAATGTGCACCATGTAATTGGTCTCATTTAATTTGGATTTAAAAGAGTATAGTTGCCTAGGTCCGACCATTTAGTTACCACGGCTATAGCCTGAGAAGGTTCAAGGTCATCCTGGGGCAAAAACTCCAAAGCTAGTATTTGTTGAAACTGGTGTCCATTATTTTGCACCTGGTTATACTCCCGAAGCGAAAATTTATTTTAATTATTTGGGTGAACAGCTCTTATACACTCGAATAGATTCACCGGATTGTTCATGCCTAGTCCAATAAATTTGCAAATGTTCTCAACAAATCCAGATATTTCTTATAAAATGAGTTGGGACTCCTCGACATATTCGACTCCATCAGGGTCTAGTTCACTCTGCTCTGATGAGTGGTTGGTGTTTCTAGATGTTATCAGCGAATCTTGTGACGGTTGATGATGACGTCACCTTGGTAATGTCCTAATTATCTGATCATAATAAAGCTCTTTCGATTCCTGTACGCCCCCCTCGTCCTTGTTCATGGTGTTGCCTCCTATACTTCTTATCCAAATTGCTTCCTTGATCCATTGGGTTGTTTTGTTTAATCGCGCGCGTCCACATACTGACGGTATTGTGCAAAATACCATTTCGAAAGAAAACGGCTTTGAAAGATTTGCTATTTTAATTTGCCCAACTGTTACTTAAAGCATATATTTCCAATTAGCACCTAGTGGGAAATCGCTGAAATAAGTTAAATTTAAAATATTTTAACTAATCAGCTTCCAATTTTAGTTAGATATGCAAAAAGATTTTATACTGGCACATGTTAAAAAAACGATAAAATGCCTTTCAACGTGTAAATGACAAATACGACGCGAAAATATGTGACGCGTTTGCGCAAACACGTCACTATGTGAAAACGACAAAATAACAATTTTACCGTGAACTGCAAAAATACGTCACACAAATACGTCACTATGTGAGGCGGCGAATACTTCAAAATGCAGATACGATGCTATGGGCCTGCACAGTATAGATTTTCGACAATGCGGACAATTTAACGTTTTGTAAATACGCTATAATTAGGTAATTAATATTTTAATTAAGCCACTTTGAGGTTTAAAATTTGGTGAATATGTTGAATAGTACAAAGCAAAAGTCATGCCAAAATTGCTCCAAAAAGTCCAAAATATCGAATACGTCACTATGTGACTGCGGACGACGGTTGATTAATGGTCATTGAAATGGTTTGCCTAGTCACACCCAATTACGTGGGTGTCTAGCGAACATTTCTGCAATGGCGGATTTATATGTGTCTGTTGAGATGTCCTTCTTTGTGATCTAGTAAAGGTCTTAGCACCAAACTTCTTCTGCTTCAGTCTTGTGTTCAGCTAGTCTAGTGGAAAACAGACGGCAGGTTTCAGATAAAGGTTTTGGGGCAGCTTTGCCGGGATTTTCATAAACCTTCCGCTGTAGTAGTTGGTCGGCGATTGTCTTTTGGATGGACAAGGACATTACTGATGGATTTATGGTTTTATGTGGCTTTAAGGATGTGGAGAAACCATGTTTTCTAAACACTCTTGAAGATTTTCCGAAAGGCCCTCCACATATGGTTAGAACGAAAAGCCTTTGCTTTTTCCTTGTTGAAGTTTTTAGAAGATGGTTTTGGTTTTGGTTGTTGTTTTTCCATATGACCTTTTGTTTTTTGACCACTTGGGATAACCACAATGGCTGAGGGCATGTTCGATGTGTTTTTCTTCCTTCAGTGGTCTTCCTACTCTGTGACAATGGACTCTTTCCTATCTGTAAGGGTTCTTACAACACCAACACTCAACGACCAGACCGTGAACAAGACTCCTGAAAGGAGTTGAACTATTTCCAGTGAATACCCAACTCATTTGATATAAAAATTCTTGATTTGTTTGAGAACATTTGCAAATTTATTGAGCTAGATCTAAAATTGAGGTCAGGTTATGGTGACTCCCATAAGACCATGTAACCATGGTTATATTTTACCCAATATTACGAAACCAAATTGCCAAACAATGAAAATAAGGCAAGACGAAAAAATTGACACCAGTTTCAAAAAAATCGAAGCACAAGATAAGTTCCTCCCCCGGATAACCTTGAAAACCTATGGGCGCACCTTAAACTAAAGGTAGGAACCACCCTAGAGTGAGTAAGAGCTTTGTTCATTTCTTGAGTTACTGTCAAAGACAACAAGTGTAGCAATAGGGCCTTTCAAGGAGGTAATAATTATATGATGACTTTTGTGGGCCTCCAGATCATCCAGGCATGCGAAGAATACACTACATGCAAAATGGTTCACTGGAAACATTTACGATATTTCTGCAGGTGGAGTCTGTTTGTACTATCCGCATTCGTGGGTGTTGGAGGATAAATCTTGCATGTGAACTATTTTACTTCTTCTATAGAGTCCAAACACAGTAGTCTCAAATATTACTATAGCCAAGACGAGTTACATCGTCTGCGCTTCGTTGAATTTTTTTTTTTTTTTCGGGTAAGGTCCTTGTGTTTGATTGTTGGTCAAACAGTGGGTAGACCAAGAGTTCCATTGTCTGTGATGCTGTTCCACTGCCACAAAACAGTATCCTGATCTGCTGGGAAATGTCCATTTTTGCAGGAAACCTTCAGATGGCCGATTCGGTTCTCAACTTCTGTTGCGAAATTGCCATTCAGCGATGCGGAGTAGGCTTGAGGTGAAGGTGCTCAATGGATCAATATCAATAGAAATGACTTTGCTTAAGAAATTGGATTAAAGCGGTTGTCCCGAAATAGGGTGCTTCTCATTAGGATACTTGATAGTTACGTCTTGCAATGATTTGCCACACTTCGACTCGGACGAATATAATAAAGGGATATGAAACCGCCTATTCACTTTGTGTTAAAAAATTACGTTTATGTGTGCCTCGTTAGGGTATAATAACTTTGTGCTCAAAACCATATTTGTAAATGCAGGTTAGAGTCATATCTTGGCTGTATATCATTGACTCAATATTCCTCATGCTGTTTTACCCCTTTGTTTCTCTTGTAACACAGGAATTTCTAAAAACCGAAGCTATAAATTAGGCAAATTACAATTCCAAATGAAAATTTGTTGAAAGGTTGCCGAATTCGGAACAGTATGCTACCTCGGTCTTGTTTTCTTGATGTCTTCCAGTTATATTTTGGCATTAAGTTTGAAATTTAAAATCGGCCTCAAACTTTAGTTATTTTCTTTTTTTTAAATCAATCCCGAGGCACACCATGAACGGTGGATTTGCGTGTGCTTCATATCCCGGCTTCGAAGGATGTTGGATGGAGCAATTCCTGCAAGGATATATACATTCTTTGTTGGTGTTGGCCGAGAAATTGCGGTAACATACTTTACTCTTCGTCTTCTAAGGTGAGTCTATAAGAGAGAATGCGGTCCAAGGTGACTACTAGGTAGACAGGGTGACTGCAGGCTCCAGGGATGTTTCCAGACCAGGTTACATTAAGCTGCCTGTTTGGCTCACGGTTGGGTAGAGCTCGAAAGCACACAACCTAGGTCTGGATGGCTTTGCATAATAAGGAGTAAGTTCATTCAAAGCTTTGGCGAGTCTCTCTGTGAAGTCTGCATCTTATTGGCCGGGGTCTGTATGGTACAACGACAAGTATGCAATCATTGGTATAGATGTTGAAAGGAGAGGTGCGAGCACCGCTCCCTTGGGTAGTCCATTCTTGAGCCTACGCCACCGGCTCTTCATCCGACCAGAGTGAACAAGACTCCTGAAAGGAGTTGAAATATTTCCAGTGAATACCCAACTCATTTTATAATAAAATTCTTGATTTGTTTGAGAACATTTGCAAATTTATTGAGCTCTATATACAATTGAGGTCAGGTTATGGTGACTCCCATAGACCATGTAGACCCTTGTTATATTTTACCCACTAATTCGAAACCAAATGCCAAACAATGTAAAATAAGGCAAAACGAACAAATTGACACCAGTTTCAAAAAAATCGAAGCACAAGATAAGTTCCTCCCCCGCATAACCTTGAAACCTAATAGGGCTGCACCTGTTTAACTAAAGGTCGGAACCTACCCTCGGGTGAGTAAGAGCTTTGTTCATTTCTTGAGTTACTGTCAAAGACAACAAGTGCTCGCAATAGGGCCCTTTCACGGGAGGTAAATTATATTGAATGTACTTTTGTGTGCCTCCAGATCATCCAGGCATGCGAAGAATACAATACATGCACCTGGTTCACCTGAACATTTCAGATATTTCTGCAGGTGATTCTTTTGTACTCTCCGCATTCTTGGGTTGTTCTGGAGGATAAATCTTGCCATGTTAACCTATTTTACTTCTTCTATAGAGTCCAAACACAGTAGTTCTCAAATATACTCTAGCCAAAGACGAGTACATCGTCTGGCTGCTTCGTTGAATTCGGTAAGGTCCTTGTGTTTGCATTGTTGGTCTAACAGTGGGCAGACCATGAGATGTTCCATTGTCTGTGATGCTGTTCCACTGCCACAAACAGTATCCTGATCTGCTTGTAAATAGTCCCAATTTTTGCAGGAAAACCTTAGATTGGCCGATTCCGGTTCTCAACCTGTTGAGACATTGCCATTCAGCGCATGAGGAGTCGGCTCCAGGTGAAGGTGCTCAATGGGTTCAATATCAATAGAAATGACTTTGCTTAAGAAATTGGATTTAAAGCGGTTGTCCAGACATAGGGTGCTTCTCATTAAATACTTGATAGTTACGTTCTTGCATGCTTGCCACACTTCGACCTCGGACTAATATACTAAAAGGGATATGAAACCTCCTATTCACTTTGTGTTAAAAAAATTACGTTTATGTGTGCCTCGGTTAGTGTATCATAACTTTGTGCTCAAACCATATTTTTACAATGCATGTTTTTTTTTTTTTTTTTTTTTTATTGTAAAAGATGAACCATGTTTTAGGCTAAATAGTAATTACTCTCTATTTTGTAAAGCGCTTTGACCTTGTTTTGAGAAGGCGCTATATCAAATGCCGTTTGTATTGTATTGTATTGTATCAGCGAATCTTGTGACGGTTGATGATGACGTCACCTTGGTAATTCGCTAATTATCTGATCATAAACTCTGTCGAGTCTGTACGCCCCCCTCGTCCTTGTTCATGGTGGTGCCTCCTCTGCTACTTATCCAAATTGCTTCCTTGATCCATTGGGTTGTTTTGTTAATCGTCGGCCTCGTCACATACTGACGTATTTGCAAAATACGCATTTTGAGAAAAACGGCTTTGAAGATTTTGCTATTTTAATTTGCCCCATACTGTTAATTAAAGCATTGCTCACTATTCCTCATGCTGTTTTACCCCTTTGTTTCTCTATGTAACACAGGAATTTCTAAAAACCGAAGCTATAAATTACAATTACCATTACAATTCCAAAATGAAAATTTTGTTAAAGGTTGCCGAATTCGGAACATGTATGCCTACCTTTGTCCTTGTTTTCTTTGATGTATTCCCGTTATATTTTTGGCATTAAGTTTGAGAAATTAAATTCGGCCTCAAAATTGTTAATTTTCTTTTTTTTTTAAATCATCCCGAGGCACACCTGAACGGTGTATTTGTGTGTGCTTCCTATCCCGGCTTCGACGGATGTCTGGTGGAGCAATTCCTGCAAGGATATATACATTCTTTGTTGGTGTTGGACGAAGACATTGCGTTAACATACTTTACTCTTCGTCTTCTTAATGTGAGTCTTATAAGAGAGAATGCGGTCCAAGGTGACTACTAGGTAGACAGGGTTACTGCAGTGCTCCAGGGATGTTCCAGACCAGGTTACATTAAGCTGACGTTTGGCTTCACGGTTGGGTAGATCGAAAGCACACACCTATGTCTTGGATGGATTTGCACTTAATAAGGAGTAAGTTCATTCAAAGCTTTGGCGAGTCTCTCTGTGAAGTCTGCATCTTATGCGCCGATTGCACCGAGTCTGTATGGATAAAACGACAAGTTCTGCACTCATTGGTATAGATGTTGAACAGGAGAGGTGCGAGCACGCTCCCTGGGGGTAGTCCATTCTTGAGCCTACGCCACCGGCTCTTCTCCGTTCCTAGCTGAACAAAGAACATCCTGTTTGCTCCTGCTATGTGATATAGAAAATGCAATAATCACTCACAAGTCATTATCAACAGTTAATCGTTGTCTGCTTGAAGCCAACCAAGTTCTATGAACCACTCATTAGGAACCTACTAATTCTGCAATATGCTCAACGTCGCCTGACATGGTGTAAGGGAAATTTAAACAATAACTGGGATACCGTCTTGTTAAAGGGGGATGGCCCGATCTAAGGATATGAAGTTTTCATCTTCTTAGATTCGCCTTCACTCAAAAGCCCCATCTGTAAAGGATATGAAGTTTTCATCTTCTTAGATTCGCCTTCACTCAAAAGCCCCATCTGTAAAGTTTCTCGCCGATATTTCAATCCGTTTTGATGCGAGAGCTAAAAACGTGATTTTGTAAGCCCCGTAGAGTACTGTGTAAAATTAATATTGGTCGACCAAAATGGGGCACGTTTTCGCTCATAACTTCCACACCAAACATCCATTGGCCCTAAGATTTTACAGGGTAAATGAGAAAAATAGTAGCTTTCTTCTGATACCAAAATGTTGACCACTTCCGGTAAAATCCGGGGCTTCTGGGGACGAGGCTATTAGCGATCGGGCCATGGACCTTTAACTGATGAAAGTCGGTTTTGCTTGGACTTCAATGATGGATGGGTAGGAGTCCGTAGACTACCTTCTGGGAGGTTCTTTGACAAATGAATTTTTTTTTTTTTTTTTTTTACCTGAACGGTGTATTTGTGTGTGCTTCCTATCCCGGCTTCGACGGATGTCTGGTGGAGCAATTCCTGCAAGGATATATACATTCTTTGTTGGTGTTGGACGAAGACATTGCGTTAACATACTTTACTCTTCGTCTTCTTAATGTGAGTCTTATAAGAGAGAATGCGGTCCAAGGTGACTACTAGGTAGACAGGGTTACTGCAGTGCTCCAGGGATGTTCCAGACCAGGTTACATTAAGCTGACGTTTGGCTTCACGGTTGGGTAGATCGAAAGCACACACCTATGTCTTGGATGGATTTGCACTTAATAAGGAGTAAGTTCATTTAAAGCTTTGGCGGGTCTCTCGGTGAAGTCTGCATCTTATGCGCTGATTGCACCGAGTCTGTATGGATAAAACGACAAGTTCTGCAATCATTGGTATAGATGTTGAACAGGAGAGGTGCGAGCACGCTCCCTTGGGGTAGTCCATTCTTGAGCCTACGCCACCGGCTCTTCTCCGTTCCTAGCTGAACAAAGAACATCCTGTTTGCTCCTGCTATGTGATATAGAAAATGCAATAATTACACACAAGTCATTATCAACAGTTAATCGTTGTCTGCTTGAAGCCAACCTGAAGTTCTATGAACCACTCATTAGGAACCTACTAATTCTGCAATATGCTCAACGTCGCCTGACACGGTGTAAGGGAAATTTAAACAATAACTGGGATACCGTCTTGTTAACTGATGAAAGTCGGTTTTGCTTGGACTTCAATGATGGATGGGTAGGAGTCCGTAGACTACCTTCTGGGAGGTTCTTTGACAAATTAAATTTTAAAACATGTAGTCTCCCATCGACAAGAAGTTTCATTTATTATGAAAAATCCAAAATAAGACCAAAAATATCAACGGCGACACAGTTTTGACAACTGGTTTGGATTATTTGTTCCACTAACTACCGCCTGTGTAAATTTTACGAAATTTCATTGCGAGCGAATATGATTTTTCTTAAAAATCTATTTTACACGTTTTTCCATAGAGAAAGGGCATATAGGGGACGCTATAACATACAAATCATTACCTTTGTAAGCCTATAATTTATGGCAAGATTCCCGCTATGGATTTTTCTGATTTTTTGCAGAATTAATAGCTCTTGTATGTCCCCACTTGTATCAGTTGTCAAAATTGTTTCGCCACTGCTTAAAATTGTTCTAAAAATAAATGAGATAATTTGCATGGGGTCAAACAGCTGTGAAAAATGAAGACCTTACCTTCCACCAAAACAATACACCCACGTCGTTTGTCTCCCATGGCCAGCCGGGTCATCGGATCTTTCACTCTTTCACTCTTTCACTCCATTTCCATCAGCAAAGAGTGGGTGAGAACTCACCGAGGCAGTATATAAGCTTATCATTGATGTTAAATGTTCCAATTCATGCGTTACATGACACTGCTACTATTACTTTACTGGTTCATGGCATCACTAGGAGCATTATTTTGCATCTTGATTTGAATGTGAACATGTTGAAAAACAATTTAAGATTAGCTTACCCGATGCTGGTACGTCTTGAAAGTACCACACTATCCATTGAACTGCATTGAAAATATTCTTTTACTATGCCTTCAAATGCATTGAAATTAGTCCTTTACTATACCAGAACCACATGTATAGTCTTATATCTTGATATCTTGATCGATTACGCGTGACAACGGAGATACAGGATGCTTGCTGCTTTGCCGTATTGTAGTTATAAACGGTCAAGAGATTAATAGGTTGGTGTCACGTTTCAGGTACCATGTCGCTGTCAGGTATCAGTATCGTTTGCTCTTCGGGTTCGAACCGATCTCATATAGAATCCGACTCTATTTTAAATCATGGTCTGTACATGACCCTCGCCCAAGTGGCTATTATTTTTTTCCAAAAACAACCGTTTATTATGTCTAAACAGTACAAAATTTACCTTTTCCCTCACTGATCAAAAACCGACTGTAATACACGGTAATCGGTTGTTTTTTTCCAATGTGAGGGATACTAACGGGTCCATTTTTTTTAACCTGATGGGTCCCCCCGAAGCAAAATAATAAACAATCAATGCCGTGACGTCCATCAATCTTTATTTTTTCAAAACTTGGCTGTTATTCCCATAATAAATTCCTTTTTAAATATTAACATCTGATATTGTTCTTTAATAATTCATATCAATTGTCCACCGCTCAAGTGAAAAAGATGGGTCCATAAGTCTCCAAACTGAAAACAAAGTCCGCCGGCTAAATACCCTAGACCGTGGACTGTATGAGCGCAGACGGATCCCCGTTTAGTTTTAGCAGCTTACAGCCACTTGCGCGCGCTGCGGGGGTTATGCGTCCAGGCATGCAAGAATACAATACATGCACCTTGTTTCACCTGAACATTCATATATCGTCTGTCAGGTGATTCTTTTGTAATCCCGCATTCTTGGGTTTTCTGGAGGATACCTCTTAAGCCATGTTAACCTAGTTTAACTTCTTTCATAGAGCCCAACACAGTAGTTTCAAATATAATACTCTAGCCAAAGACGCGTACATCGTCTGGCTGCTTCGTTGAATTCGGTAAGGTCCTTGTGTTTGCATTGTGTTGGTTCTAACATGGCAACCATGAGATGTTTCCATTGTCTGTGATGCTGTTCCACTGCCAAACGTAATCCGGATCTTGCTTGTAAATAGTCCCAATTTTTGCAGGACACCGTTAGATTGGCCGATTCCGGTTCTCAACCTGTTGAGACATTGCATTCACGCATGGAAGGAAGTCGGCTCCAGGTGAGGTGCTCAATTGGGTTCCATATCAATAGAAATGACTTGTTTAATAATTGGATTTAAAGCGGGTGGTCCCGACTAGGGTTGCTTCTCATTAGATACTTGATATTACGGTCTTGCATGCTTGCCACACCACGACCGCGGACTACTATACTACTAAAAGGTATTAAACCGCCTATTCACTTGTGGTTAAAAAAATTACGTTTATGGTGTGCCTCGGTTATTGTTATATAACTGGTGCCAAACCATATTTTTACAATGCATGTTAAGAGTTCATATCTTGGTGTATAATCATTGCTCACTATTCCTCATACTGTTTTACCCCTTTGTTTCTCTATGTAACACGAATTTCTAAAAACCGAAGCTATAAATTACAATTACCAGTACAATTCCAAAATGAAAATTTTGTTAAAGGGTGCCGAATTCGGAACATGTATGCCTACCTTGTCTTGTTTCTTTGATGTATTCCGTTATATTTTTGGCATAAGTTGAGAAATTCGGCCTCAAATTGTTAATTCTTTTTTTAAATCATCCGGCACACCTGAACGGTGATTGTGTGTGCTTCCTATCCCGGCTTCGACGGATGTCTGGTGAGCAATTCCTGCAAGGATATATAAATCTTTGTTGGTGTTGGACGAAGATTGCGGTAAACATACTTTACCTCGTCGTCTTCTTAATTTGAGTCTTATAAGGAGGAAGCGGTCCAAGGTGACTATGAGGTAGACAAGGTTATCACAGTGCTCCAGGGAGTTCCAGACCAGGTTACATTAAGCTGACGTTGGCTTCACGGTTGAGGTAGATCGAAAGCACACACCTCTGTCTTGGATGGATTGCACTTAATTAGGAGTAAGTGCCATTCAAAGCTTTGGCGGAGTCTCTCTGTGAAGGTCTGCATCTTATGCGCCGATTGCACCGAGTATGTATGGACTAAAACGGACAAGTCTGCACCTCATTGGGATAGATGTTGAACAGGAGAGTGGTGCGAGCACGATCCCTTCGGGTAGTCATTCTTGAGCCTACGCCACCGGCTTCTTCTCCGTTACTAGCTGAACAAAGAACATCCTGTTTGCTCCTGCTATGTGATATAGAAAATGCATAATCACTCACACAGTCATTTCAACAGTTGAATCGTTGTCTGCTTGAAGCCAACCTGAAGTTCTATGAACCACTCATTAGGAACTACTAATTCTGCAATATGCTCAAAGTCGCCTGGACATGGTGTAAGCGGGAATTTTAAACAATCACTGGGATACCGTCTTGTTAACTGATGAAAGGCGGTTTTGACTTGGACTTCAATGATGGATGGGTAGGAGTCCGTAGACTACCTTCTGGGAGGTTCTTTGACAAATGAAATTTTAAAACATGTAGTCTCCCATCGACAGAGTTTCATTTATTATGAAAAATCCAAAATAAGACCAAAAATATCAACGGCGGACACAAGTTTTGACAACTGGATTGGATTTATTTGTTCCACTAACTACCGCGGTGTAAAAGTTTAAGAAATTTCATGCGAGCGAATATGATTTTTCTTAAAAATCTATTTTTACACGTTTTTTCCATAGAGAAAGGGCATATAGGGGACGCTATAACATACAAATCATTACCTTGTACAGCCTATAATGTATGGAAAGATTCCCGCTATGGATTTTTTTCTGATTTTTGCAGAATTAATAGCTCTTGTATGTCCCCACTTGTATCAGTTGTCAAAATTGTGTCGGCACTGCTTAAAATTGTTCTCAAAATAAAAGAGATAATTTGCATGGGGTCAAACAGCTCTGTGAAAAATGAAGACCTTACCTTCCACCAAAACAATACACCCACGTCGTTTGTCTCCCATGGCCAGCCAGGTCATCGGATCTTTCACTCTTTCACTCCATTTCCATCAGCAAAGAGTGGGTGAGAACTCCCCAAACAAAGTAAGCCTATAGTTATATGAGTAGTATGAAGGGAGTGTTTACCATTTTGTTGAAACTTTAAAATAAAATTGTTTTATCTCTCAATGGAAACTTAAGAATTTTAATCTGCCTTGTTTCCACATTGAGGGCGTTTTATAGTAATTACCACGAACGAAATCTATGGTGAGGTGTCTTATTTTATGGATTCACTGTATACCATCCAATACCCCTGGAAATCTATCGATGTGCCTTTAATTGTGCCCACATTGCACCTTACAGCTGTATGTATGACATCAGAGTGTAGCACGAGATATGGGGCGTATAACTCAACCAACATTGAATTGCAGACATTACAGGCGTTACAGCTGACTCGATATTTGGAGCATTTTTCTATTGCATTTCCAATCAACGATATCCCCAATACGAAGGATCTCAGCAAGTGTCACCTGTTTATTGCAATCATACGTTGAGTTATATGGGAAACTGTGCTCGAAATCCAATACTTACGTACAGTATGGAAACGATTATAAATGATATACAGACTCTACAAGAACTATACAATCAAACTTAAAAGTATTAAAAATATAAACTCTGCTTTTCCATTATCTTTTTGAGACCAGTTCCTACGCGAAATGCGTCTTTCATCCAATTAGGTGAGATATTGTGCATTGAACACAAAGGATAGATAACCACTTGGAGCATCTTCACTTAAAGGAGAACCTTACTAAGAATAAGTTATACAATATAGGCTATAAAAATAATTATTGAACAGAATTTACTAGCCATAGAAATTAATTAAAGACATTTTGTCTGACCATGCGCTATTTGAAATTCGCGCTAGTGCATATGGGGCTTTAGAGACGTGTTATGCGATACGGATGGCACAGTAGCGTCATACACCTTCACACGTGACGCTTTCATAATGTGTATTTCCTATGGCATATATGACGCAAATGTGCCTGCTGTATCGGATAACACGTTATACACTAGCGCGAATTTTAAATAGCACGTTGTCACACTAGATGGTTTTATTCATTGTTATGGTAAATATAATTCCATTTTTTTTTCATGAAACCGCTCGATATGTGGTCAATAATTATTTTATTGAATATATTGTATAATATTATTTGTTGTAAGGGTTCTCCTTTAAAGGTTCAAGGGATTAAAGGAGTGTGTCATTTTCTTGGATTCAAATTTTTAAACAAGAGAATCTTGTACAAAATGAATGCATTATCACGCACTAAACTAATCAATTCAATATCCTTCAAGATGCCAAAGAGAACCAGAATAAAGAAATCCATGTGCACGTCAATCAAGAAAAGGGTTGGCTAGTGTTCGAAGGCCTCGGTTTACTTTAAACCAATGTGTTTTCAAGATTTAGCATATACCGAAATCTGAAGTCAGGCTGAACCAATAACGTTGTTTGGGATTGAATTTACTAATTCCAGAAGACCAATGCATGCATTTTTTGGCAATTATGAAATTGTTTAACCCATGAATTATGTTACACGAAAAGGAATGACACTTGACGTAAGAACACACGTAAAACTGATTTTAATAATTTTAGAAAATTTATTTTGGAATACCTGTGTACTTCGAAAGGGATACCCCACCTTTATCGTAAACCGACCATCTTTTCCCCTTTGATCTCATACCCTAATAAAATTCCTTCGGATAGCGTTTACTAAACTGCTGAGTGTGATCATATAAATGTGGCGCATTACTCTATAAACATTTAATTTATATACACAAATCGATTTGGGAAATGCACATAAAAAGTGGGTTACGTCGCACTTTGCCACCTCTAAATTATATCAGTTCAATCTTCATTGATGCTAGACTATACACATTTCACTTTTCATCTCCACATGAGAAGTGACATAAAACCACACATTATGAACTGTCAAATACATTCTTCTAGAATCCGTAAAAAAAATCACCATGCACGCTTCGTCTTTAACTATTTAATTAAACACTGAATGTATTAAACACGACATTGGCTATATCCCAACATGGATTAAATTAGTCAAGCACCGTACAGATGGCACTTCGAATTAGTTACAAGTTATTAATCATTTCTACCACAATATGTCCAAATTAAGGTACCCACAGTCAGGGACCTAAATTGAATTCCTGTCGACGTTCCAAGCGTAAAATTACAATGAATTGTAGAGCAAAACGAACATCTATAACAGTCTTGAAGTCAAATTTTGAAATATATTTCTAGTTTGGGAGACAAATTTCTAGTTATGTTTATCAAAATAAAGAGTAACATTACTTTTCGATATGTATGGATTGTCGGTTATCTTCGACATATTTTCTCGCGATATTACGTAAGGTACTTTTGGTACTCATGGTAAAACCAGTGTGGTTGAAATAAAATCCATCTCATCAATCCATTCTGATAGTGATAGATTGAATTGGGGCACAATATCATCATATCATTTCGCGACGCACAATACTGCGCGTACTTTCTAGCAACTCAGAATCTTAGTTTCATTGGAGGTGAAAACACAACTTCAATTTGAGGCCGTTTGGCAGCCTTTATGGCCATTTCCTATTTCCTAACTAGCGGTTACCATTCCAGTCTCCTGCTGTCAGTTTATATGCGACGCATTTTGTGCCACTTTACACGGCGTCTATGGGAATCATCCCCACCTCAAAATGGCCGCCCTATGACTTGTAACGTCAGGGTAGACAGCCGTATTTGAAAATGATCTTGAATGTCTACATTTTGTGAAAAATGTAAGAGAAATTAATATACTTTATTGAATGCTGCCTGGCGAAATTGACATCACTGTCACCTTCAATGTTTACCTACTATTTTTAAAGTAACTGACATGCCATGAATACCATTGCTTTGGTTGTTTTCCATAGACATGTGTAAAGATACTAATCTGAAAATGGTAAAAGAAATTAATATACTTTATTTTTGCTGACTGCTGGCTGGCGGAAGCGACAACACTGCTACCTTTCATTGTTCGCCTAATAATGAGTGCAAGTGGCTGCTGTGTGGATTTAGTATGTTGAATATTTAGCGTTGCAGGAACTCCCTTTAATAGTTTCCGATAATCTGTCAAGTCAGTCAGTTAACTTTGTTGCACACAACAATGGTATTTCCTATAGAAGATGTGACATATGACCTCACTTCGGCAGCCCTGGTTAATTTCGAATACAAATCGAGTACTGTATTCGAAATATACCTGTAGAACTAACTTTCTTTTGGTGCAGAAAGTACTTACGAGTACACTGATATAAGGTGTTCCAAATGTTCTAGATTACAATCACCATACTTGTACACTTATAATGTACATTTCGATAACATTGTACTAGAAATGTTCTAGAAAAGTACTGGAAATGTACTACAAATGTATTTGAAATGTACTCCTCGGGGATGTGCTCGAAATATAAGCCCAATTTATGGTTGCTTTAAGGCATGAAGACACCTTTGGAAGTCATAGGTGATATGTGTACTTGTACTTCAAATTTGAAATACTTTTGTTGGGTCGATCAAAGAACGAATGGAATTCTGAATTAAACGTACGTCCGTTTCGTCTACGCACGTAATTGGTAATTCATCTATAGGTCTAAAGTACCAATATTATACACAACTTTACACATTGCACCCTACAATCAATATCAATTTCTGATTGGTGGCTTTGTTAAATATCAAATTCCACTCAAACATATTAGAAAATAATTTTTGAAATGTATCTATATTGTTTATTTTACTGTAACTGTACTGTAGTTGCATTTTTAACATTTTGAAAGGTGGCAAATAAGCGACATGACCTACTGGCATAACCATTTTACACAGTTTTCAGTTTCAGCTCTTTGGAGAGCAAAAATTTCGACGCATTATTACACAATCAAAACGAATTATTGCACGAGTACGCTTGCACTTACAGCCACATTAAAACACATGTGAACCATTCATAAAAAATGCACGTTGCAAGAAAAACATGAGATTTTTAGCTATTTAAGCTCAAATTTCGAATCACAACATCGGTAAGTATGTCATTTAGTCTATATCGCACACTGTTACGCCTGATGTGCTTTATTCCGTAAAGCGTCACTCGTTACCAAAGACTAACATCAAGGCGCTAACTCTGACGCATGCCTCTGTGTAATAGGATAAGCAATTCGCTACAGCGTTATCGATTGGCGCATGTGTGATCAAGGTACAAATTCTTTATCATTGTACAGTATGGAGTGATTTAACACGTTCTTAAAGCAGAGGCGACCTTGAACGAGAGAGAGAAGAGTGTTAAACATAGAAGCAAAGTGTTCGAGTGAAAGGTCCGGCCAGAGTATTAGAATTCTAAAAATCCTTGGTTAAACCACCGAAGCACATGGCAAGCTTCACGTGTTTTTTAATGTATACTTATGTGTAAAAATGAGGACAAAACACATTTAAAGGCAGTCAACTGGCAAAATGGATCACCCGTAGGCACACATTAGCTAAAACCTACAGGCACTCGAGTCTACTAAAAACCCACGCGGTGTTGTAATCACAATTTTATGTCAGTTCTCAGATTTGAGCCTAGAATTGTTCATTAGACTAAGGGGGATACTTATGCTGTGGAGACAATCCTGTTAGCTGGGAAGAGTTTTAGGCTATGAATTCTAAACTCTATCACAATTAGCAATTGGATAAAAGCAAATGCTACTTCTAAAACTTGAAACTTGAACAATTTGGTCAGTGCTGCAAGTCGATTCGCTTAATGCTCTTCCGCAATATTTTGTTTAGTTGTCAGAATTAAACACAAGACTGCCATCGTACATATGGTGCGGACGAATTCATTCATCTGTTTAGCTGTATGTTTTTCTCTTCTCTCACTCTTCTCTCTTCTCTGTCGTCTATCGAGCTCTATTCGTCTCCTGTCTCTCTCTTTGTCGCAGTCTGCACGACGAGGAAGCTGTTCTACATTTTAATTGATTTAACCTTATTGATTAAATAACCAAATTACCTTTGTGACATACAAAATACCTTTCCCATATAAGTACTTTCTGTTGATAATGCATGAAAAATAAAAAACGCAATGTCTTCTTTACATGCGCACTGCAAGTTTTCATAAAAAAAAGGTTAGTTTCTCAAAGGGTATTTATCGATTTATTTTATTTCAATTTATTACTATTTTAAGCTAGTTGTCTCTGGAAAATACATATAAAAGTCATTACTGAAATTACATTATCTTGTACTTTTCTTTAATCACCTTGACCAAACCCCTTTTTTTACCGGTTTCTATATTATTATTATATTACTGGAACTTATAAGCGCTTCATCATAAAAATACCGAGCGCATCATACAAAGAAAACATATACAATAAGAAACTTAAATCTACAGACTACAAGTACAGAGCCTTAAAAAAAAAAAAATTACTTACAGCATATAAAAAACACAATTTTTAAAAAGACAAAATGTGGGCTCAGCGGGAGGAGGAGAAAAGGCAATTTGGGAAGTAGTGGGTTTTGAGTTTCTGCTGAGAGAGTAGTTAAGAAGCAGATCTGATGTTGGTTGGGAAGCCTGTCCCATTAGCGAGGCGATAGCTGTGAATGCTTTATCACCAGCTGTATCAAGGTGTGTGCGAGGTGGGGGTATGAAAGACCTCGTGTGTGTCACGGTCACATCGCAATCCAGGCTTGCCGGGGCATAGAGGTTGAGGCAGTTCCCCGAGGGAAGATGGCGCTTTCTCGGAAATACACGTATGCACCAAGACCATGGTCTTAAACAAAATCCTTTATTGCACCGGCAACCAGTGTAGATCTTTTAGAAGTGGCTTTGCGCTCTCATCACGTCCACGTTGGAAGATCAGACGTGCCGCTCTGTTCTGCAAGTTGGAGGCGGTTTGATTGTATTTGAATTTTACCAGCCAGTAATGAATTGGCATAGTTAGGCGAGAAATGACCGGGCGAACGGGGTAATGTTATTACAAGTGTTGAAATCGATGAACCGGCGAATTCTGTATATGTTTCTCAAATGAAAGTATACTGACCGACAAACGGAGTTGATGTGGTAGTGCATTGACATTGGGATCGAAAGAAAACTCCAGGTTCTTGACAGGGTTAGATGGTTACTTCATATCACCTATTTTGAGTTTGAGTCCCCCCCCCGAGGCAGGAGTTTTTCAGTGTGTTATGGTTCCAGCGACAAAGAATTCAGTCTTTTGGCTGTTGAGTTGGTCCCAGTTTATTGATTGTCATCCATGTCTTCAGTTTCCTCAATTGCAAACAGGAAGAGAAAGCTTATAAGAGCTTTCTGCTCTAACAATTTGCGTGCGATCGAACGACACAATAAATCTGTGTGTCGTTGTATAAGTGATGACAAACATCGTGTTTCCTGAGAATTTGACCAATTGGATGCGTGTAGTATGTGAAAAAACATCGGCGACACTACCGAGCCTTGTGGCATACCAAAGTCAATTTTCTGGTAGCAGCGACAACAATTGTTCAACACAGACACCCTAAGACCGGTTGTGAAATAAGAGCGGATCCATGTTAGAACTTGTACAGAAGTTGAAAGAATGTTGCAGGCGATCGAACAGAACTGCATGATTATGGTAATCGAACGCCGCGATTAAGGTCTAGAGTACCAAGAGCATAGCGCGGTTTTCATCCAATTCCAGCATAATGTCGTTCTTTCCGGTGTAGAAGGGTGCTTTCGGTGCTGTGGTAAGCTCTGTAGGCTGACTGAAACTGCTTCGTTGAGATTATTTTTGCTCATATGGTTGTTGGATTTGGCGCCAACTACTTATTCAATTAGTGTCGACAAGTATGATATTTTGATACCGGACGGTAGTTCTTATATTTCATTTGGATCAAGGCTTGGCTTTTTTGAAGTGGCAGCAATACAGCGTCACGGAGCAAATCGGGAAAACTCCCGTTAACTAGCGATTCATTGACATGTCTGTGGTTGGTGGCAGTTGCAGGTAGGGATCTTTGGAAGAGCCACATCGGCAAGGGTCTTAAAAAAACACGATTATTGCTGAGTCCATAACAATGTTATAAATCTCATCCTGAGTAAACCTGTCTGCAGTGTGTAATCGCTGAAGCACATTGTCATCGCTCATGCCACATTCAGGAGAGTATTATCAACATGTTCGACATTATCACTACGGTCGATTTGTTTTCACAGTACCTTTGTTACACACATTGCGATTCCCATGTTGTTCATTTCAGATGGTGGAAAACCCTCGTATCATTATGCATAACAAAACGTTGTGGATATTTCCGCAAACACTTTGTGGAGATTTCCGCTCATCACCAGTCCCTTTGTTATCACACATTTCAATAGCACAGTTTGTTACATTTTTAGATGCGTTTTTTTTTCCTGAACACCTCTATCATTATACATGTCATAACACACTTTGTGGATATTTCCACATCACCCGGACTTTGTTTCACACAGCTTCAATGGCACATTTGGTTTCATTTTCAGCATGGAACACCACGACATTTAGAAATGTCAAAAACAACACTTTGTGGGCTATTTCCACATCACCAGTACCTTGTTACACACATTTCAATTGCACCTTTTGTTTCATTTTCAAGGAACAACACGATCATTAACATGTCAACAACAACACTTTGGGGATATTTCCACATCACCCAGTATTTGTTATCACAATCCCCCTTTTCAATTGCACATTTTGTTTCATTTAAGATGGAACACCACGATATTTTATAAATGTCCAAAAACAACACTTTGTGGATATTTTTCACAATCACCGTACCTTTGTTATACCACCATTCAATTGACAGTTTGTTTCATTCTGATGGAACACCACGATCAGTATACATGTCAAAACAACACTTTGTGAATATTTACACATCACCCGCTACCTTTGTTATTAAACATTTCATTGCACATTTTGTTCATTTCCAGATGGAAAGCTCTATCATGATGCAGGTCAAAAAAAGACTTTGTGATATTCCACATCACCCGTACCTTGTATGCACCGCATTTCAATACCACTTTTGTTTCATTTTCAGATGGGCACCGCTATAATTATACATGTACATGTCAGACAACACGTTGTGGTCGTTCCACATCACAAGTACGTGTGTTATCACGCCATTTCATAATCGACCTTTGATTTCATTTTCAGATGGAATAACATTATGCATTTCATACATTTGACGGAAAGGAGGGTGGATCTAGCAGCATCATGAAGTAATGAAAACGATGGATTAATTTGTCAAGAAAATTAAAGATACAGAAAAAAAAGGGCATGCTCTCAAAAAAATGGCAAGAACTCTTAGGAAGAAGCCCGAGTGTTTCATGGATAACCAGCAAAATCGTGAATAAGCAATAAACGCAATGCATATGAATAATTATCACCTATTAAAAGAAATTTGGCAGAGCAAGTGGTAAGATCGTCACTGTAATTTATCAAAATATTTGACGAAGAGCACTGCAATTCATTTTATAAGGGCAATTATTAGCGTTCTAATTGACTTTTTTTCAATCCTTTGCGCTCTTTATTGACTAAAGTACATAGATTTTTGGTTTGGTTTACTATTCTATTTCGGTTTTTGCTTGTATGTAGATTTCCCTTATACGGTCATCTAGAAATTCCGTTGTTGATATTTGTAAAAACAAAAAAAATTGTAATAAGTAAACAACATAGAAGTTTCTTGGTCTTAAACATATGATAATACTACTTATGCATTTCAAACAAGTATTCCAGCAAAGCATGAACAACGAAAATCAAACAATCAGCATAGTTTGACATACGTTTGACAAATTAGTGCTGAAAATGCAAAACATTGTGTTGATGTTTCTGCTAGATGTAATTCGAGCAACCCGGCCATAAACCGATTTCTAAAGGACCATTTTAGATTAATAAAAGATTGCCCACCACTCTTGGAGGACGACCCACACACATCAATGTTACACAATAATGGAACGCTATTTGTGGAAAATCGAGAAGGAATTAATTTCCCTGCGGGAAGGTTCCCTTGGGAGCCATTATTAAAAGGATATTTCAGAATGTTCTGCAAATATCTCGTCCCGAATGTCATATCCAAGAGGGAGTTTGAAATCAAATTAAAAAGCTTTTATGGATTTGTAAAATAGAGTTCCCGGTCATGTTCAAATACTGGGGCGCCTAATATGCTCGATTTCGAATTCAACAAATTTAGGGTCAGACTGGTTTGGCACACATGAACAGGTGGTTTGATGATAAGTTCTATGTTCTTTGATGAAAACTTGCATTATTAACAAGACACTATCAGTGATTTGCCAAATCAGAAAATCCGAAAAATCATCAAAATTTTACGATTTTGGCTGTCTGAAAAAGTATAGGTATCCTAGCATTCCCTGCAAGTGATAAGACCAAAAGCAAACCCTAATAACACAAATAAGGAAAAAAATCGGAATTAGTCATTACTGTCCGTACGGACATTTTTTACAAACACGTAATTGAGGTCTGTGGACAACAAGCACCTCTGATGCATAACATGCCAAAGAATCATCACTCGGGAGACAGATGGACTGTGGTCTCGTCGACCTTTCTGTCGATTACCGCTGCCTAAACCCCCAGTTCCCCATCAAACACTTAGAATACTGTCTGGGATAGTAGATACTCAAGACAAGATTCACTCACTATGGCAACCCATGACAGAAAACTATCCACTTGGTAGCAATCTTCCTCGCAAGGAGGAATGGGTCCCCTTAAACGGATTCGCACAGGAATCGGTCGCTTTCAACAGCAATATGCACCGGAGTGGGTGGGCTGCGCGACCATTCCAGCCTGCCAAGTACTCTTCCATACAGACTGCGGATCGCATTCTCAACGAGTGCCTAAAATGAGGGGAAAATGAGTATGTAAGCCATGATGAGAAAAGCTCGGAAAGAGAAGGCAGGAGGAGAGAGCTAATCAGACAGAGAAACGAAGAACGTGAGAGTTAAAAGCCACCTATCAGTCTTTTTTTGTATTCTCAAAATCAAAATTCCCATTGTGTCTCTTAAAGGCACTATCAGTGATTTGCTAAATCAGAAAATGGGAAAAATCATCAAAAATCAGATTTTTGCATGTTTGTAACAAGTATAGGTATCCTAACATACCCTGCAAATGATACGACCAAAAGCAACCTAACAAGGACAAAATCGGACGTTTTAGTCATTAGTGTCCGTTCGGACACTTACCACTACACGCAATTGAATGGAGATTCGTATCTTCGTAAACTGCCGTTTTCTTCATATCAACACCTTATATTACTGTTCTTTGTGAAAACAGACACATAAGCATTTTAAAGCGGCCTTGAAGATGCCATTTACGACTGTTTCTAGAGCTTAAAAAGGTCGGATCCCGACTTTTATTAGGAAACAAAGAATTGAAATCGTCATTTCTTCACAAATACGGCGTGTTACGCTTAGCCACTTACAGGGGTCTTTACTATTACAATTTCCAATACAACAGTGCAAAAAATGGACTTAAATGAAAAAATTAGGGGCGCGATTTGTTTACATTTTGAAGAAATCGCTGATATGAGCTTTAAGACTAGACAGCAAGTCGAGAGGAAAAAGAGCGAGAAATAACGGGACAGAGCAATAAAATCACAGACCCTACCACTTTCCAAACATGTAACCAGAAAAATAGTGTCATGAGAGGCTCTGTTGAAATAAGTACATTTGCGTGTTACCCAGAGAGTCTGGTGTGAGCTAACATTTAAATGAGTTCTTGATGGTAAATTAAAGCGTGGCTGTCAATTTAATCGACACTAGTTTCATTAACACATGATGTTGTCGGTACGTAGATCTCGAATTGCAATGCACATTACCTTCAGTGCAGTTAGCGATTAACACCTGTCCTTAATTTGTTTTCAGTAGATAGTTGTTTGATCAAAAGCTATTTTCAAAATGTCACTTAATTTGATGGTTGCGTTTTATGTTATAAGAAAAGTGGTACCGTCTGTTGTCGGATTATATCCGTGAATCAAAAAACATGTGCAAGGAATATTACATATTTTTGACCTTATGCAATCACTTATACTCTAGATTTGATGTTGTTTTATAAACCACATCCAAATTATACTTTCAGGTGTTGAAAAAAAACGAAAGAAATCGGACTAAAAAATACGCTTAGGAATATCGCGGGGGTTTTGTAAGCACCCCTTTTTTCTCCAATCCTATGGGATTTACACAGTACACACATTTAAACTTGTTGTGTTGGTGTGAATGTAAAATATCCGATTGCCTTTGTCAATTTACTTAAAAAATGTTACGTTTTCTGTAATATTTACAACTACGGATTAATCAATGGAATCTATTTATACCAATGTTGTCAAGTGAATGAACCAAATCCAACAACAAGCAATTCACACATGTTGCAGAGCAAGGGAAAACAAGATCTTCTCATTGTTTGGGATATTGCTAAGAAGGGTTAGAACCTCAATGCATAGGTGTATCTATACTGGTTTGATAATACTAATAATGAATGATAATATCAGTTTTATATTGCGCTTTATCACTGTAAATCAGTCTCCAAGTCGCGTTGCTTTATTATGACGCCGCCATTAGGAAATCACTCACAATCATTTCGCTTCTTAGGTGGCTGCTGGCCAACGCGCACCATCCCTAACAGCCCTTAGATTGTAATATCCCCCATCACAATAAAGCTCCCAGAATTTCGCTTGGGTCGGCGAGGGACAATTGAGACTAAGTATCTTGCCCAGGGACACAAACACGTTGGCCACGGCGGGGATCGAACTTCACGCCCTAATGATAACTAGTCTTCCACTTTTCACCACTGGACCACATGCGCTCTCACGATTACAGTAGTAGTGTTGAAACCCGTTTTCATTTCCACATCAAGATTAATTGGGTGAGATTTTGAGGATCAATAAAGGAGATTATGGCTATTCATAAATCAAACAATATGGCAAGGGTCATCATTACTTTCATAAGGCTCCCCGTATATCGCACATTAACGCAATATCTTGCTTAACTGTATAAATCCCATTGGAATGGAGGAAAAAGAGGTGTGCTTACAAAATTTGTCATATCTGGCTTATTTTTCAGTCGATTTCTTTCATTGTTTCAACACTTGGAAGTATATTATATTTGCTTTATTAAAACAACAAATGTATGATTCAATGATTTTATCAAGGTCAATGTCATCTTTTATTCACGTAGTATTTGTAGAAATTACGAAATCACGAATTTCCTACAAGGTGAAATTCAAATCTGCATGGCACACATACACACATTACTTATATGATGTAGATTTACATTTGTTTAGTAAATCGGAGGAACGAGGCGTTGGATCATCAAATTCACTTTAAAATAGGCATTTATGGATGTGTGTAATGTGCGTACATGAAATCTAGCGGTCATTCACGTTCATCAAATTGCAGGAAATTCGCCGCAAAGTCATTCAAGAAAATGTTCCAATATCTGGTCCTGATCACTGATGTCTGATCTTAGTCGTGAGGTACTACACTTTGCACATTTAGTCATGGTCTGGCGATTAATTATTTCCAACATATACGAATAAAGTAGTATTCGTATCATGTTATCCCTGTGGGCCACTACAACTCACAATCCTAACCCAGCTGCCGCTTAGCCTACAAACGAAGCATCTCCTACTTGACGAAATAGTCTACGGGACATTATTACATTTCTGCCTTGAAGGTATTACAGTATTACTGTAGTCCTGTGGTGGAAATTCATAGTTTTCACTATAACTCCTTTACAAGCAATAGTCATTTCGTGACATAATAAGAAAATAATTTTGATTCATGGATCATTTTCAACGAAATATTAGTAATTGTCATTCATTTATTAGCTCGTTCGTTATTCTAGAAATCATATGCCATTGTCATTTACCTTACACAGCAAATTAAGATGCTAACATTGTGCTAAACTGTTATCATAAATATCACCGAATATTTTTAAGGCGTCATATTAAAATCAAAAGATTTGTCGAGACCCAAAATGAATATACCGCTCAAATTTATTTTCTTTGAAGGCAATGTGTCTCTGAAAATCCCCCACCCCCGACAAATCAGATTTTTTTTCACAACACTATCCCCCAGGCGGATTGCTCAATTATTGAAACTTTTCCTTTACCTAAAACAATACAAAACGATAACAAACATTTCACATTCATTTCTTCACACGCTTTCTTAGGGAAAATATTCCTGCTTAAGTCGACTCTTTTTCTTATTCACGAATGACTCTTCGTGAGCTCTATTCAAATTATTTTTATCTTGCGCCTTTAGAGTGTGTACATGTTAAGCCCAGTCATATCCTACTCAAGCTCCACTGTCCAATATCAATTTCTATCTCCAGCGTATTGTACTTTTTTTGGAAAGACCTGTAACCTCACCTTACAACCTTATCCAATACCATGCAACTAAAAAATATGCTATTGTCTTTCCGCCGGGTATCTTCTATGTCATCATGCGACGAATCAATACGACGATGAGCAGTTACGCCCTCTAATTGCAAGGATGGGCCCATAAATATCATGCGAAACGCAGATGCGCTCTTGCTACAAGAGGGCGACACATCACCGCTGACGGTAAAGAATGGGACACACGATTCAGTTGACTTCACGCCACACTAGTTTCACGTTTTATTCCGTTGTCGTCTATGGTGTACGGACTATGGTTCCCGGCGGACTATATCTGCTTTCACACCGGTACCCATTTATACACCTGTGTAGAGAGGAATAATTGAGGTAAAGCGCCTTACACCGGGGCTCAAACTCACAACCTTTTTGGCCTGTGGGTTAGGCGTTTTATCCATGCACTGGGTCACATGTGTCCTATGCCTATCCTTTAAAGACACTATCAGTGATCCACTCGAAAGAGTCAAATATTTGAAATTTGCAGGAACAGCTTAAAAGTGAGGATAAAGTCTGTAGAATTCTCATAAGTTATCTTTTACAACTGAAATACTAGCAGAAGAGAAAGAAAACAACGGTCTTCAAAGATATGAATCCCCATTCATTTACGCGTTGTAGTAAATGTCCGTACGGACAATAATGACTAAAATATCACATTATGTCCTCATTAGGTTGCTTTGAGCTTATCATTTACAGGGAATGTCAAGATACCTATACTTACTACAATCATGCAAAAATCTGATTTTTAATGATTTTTAATTTTCTGATTAATCAAATCACTGATAGCGCCCTTAAAGGTACGCACTCACAGGTACCATATTGCCCCGTCCCGGATTGTAAGTTGGTATGGACTGGTCGATATTTATACCATGGAAAATACGATCTTTGTCCTTTCTGGCGTTTTGCGACGGTTAACATAAAAATTCTGAAGGAAAAAGTATAAAATAGCAATAACAATAACAAAAGGGAAAAACACACACACAAGTAAATAACAAACCACATAAAGTAAACCTACGCCAACCTTTCTTTGTCTTTATTCTGTATACCTGATGATGTCCTCATTAAAGAATAGCCTCAAAAGAAGAAATATTTCTTTGTGTGATATTACACAGCTCGCGTTCGTTAAAGATATTATAAGCACCAATGATTGTAAACGGGGTTTTACGATAATTAATTTTACTAATACTAATTCATCTTTTTAAGCAGCGGCTTGACAAATTTAAGGAGCCATTCAAATCAATATATTTGGCGTCATAACCAATGCTTTAACAATTCACGAAAGTGGGAAGTCAATGCGGTATATACAGCTGAAACTATAGACTAAAGCGCATATATGAAATGTAGAAGAGAATTAAAGTTATCAATCAAACCAAATATCTTGTTTCATGGTTAATCTCGTTTTATGGTTAATTTGTTATTAAGAGAGTTAAGAACTTTAACGTAAAAATGTGAGTGTTGGCCTGTTCAAGTTCACAAGGCTAACAATTTAGATAACTATTTTTTTAATCCAGAAGAGACTTTTGGTTTTGGTCATTATCTTCGAAAGCAAACGGCTCAATCCCCGAACCGAATGCAATCCTTAAAACCAATATTTACATAGTCATAGCTTGGTAAAAACAATATAGCTTGTTGAGTTTTCAGTACATGTTCACCTTCCCTCCTTTTTTCTTTCCTTAATTTTCACCACCCTTAAAGAATTAAGCATATTTTCAGGCAATGCATGATGTTCGAATTTCTTCACAAGATTTGAACCCCCAAATCAGTCAATCTCGTGTAACCTTCGTTAATGGAGAAGGCCATGAACTCGTTCGAAGTAACACTATGGTTTGGCGATTGTTCAGAGGTGAAGTCGGTTCTTGTACTCCAAGCTGGTAATCCATTTGGATGTGGGCTGTTATCATTCGCATGTGACTCGACCTCATCTCCTACGTTGGAAACGCTGTCTCCTGAAATATCGAGCGAGCTGCAAGTTTCTTCGCTGTTACCAATTTGACAAAGAAAATTGTCACTAGCTATGTACGAACCGATTAAGCTATCAGTATCTGTAGTATCTGAATTCAGGGTCGCGCTAATGTTGAGGATATAGTTACCATTTTCATCCACTGCATTCGATTTCTCATTTAGTGAAGGTTCAATGGATGTACTCATTTCCCTTTCGGAGGCATCGATGGGCCTGGCATTTAAGCTAATGTCAACGACTTCATCTGGAAGACATGAGACGCAATAATCTCCAATGATATTACCATTCAAAAGTTTGCTCATTCCAGTTTCACTTTCTTTGATCGTATTGGAAACTGCACTGATTTCATTTGCGTCAGTTTTTTTTGTCCTGTAGTTACACTCTTGTTATCATTTTGGTCGGTTTTGCTTGTATTCACATTTTCGCGTGTTGTATTGCACGTAAGGTCATCAAATACTTCGGATTCTTGTTTGAAGAAGGTGAGAATTGTTTGACTACGTGTTTTCTTCTGTGTATGAAAGCAAAGTATTAATTTAGTTTTGTTTCATTTGATAACAAGAGAAAGCAATAGCAACACATACTGGAACCCTGCAAACACAATGCTTATCAAACAACAAGGTCATTTTATAACCAGCCAACAAGATCATTTTATATATAAATTATTTACTTATTTCATTTAATTCCGAAATTTGTCAAAGTTATGTGAATCTTGTTTATGAACCATGAGTTCAATATCATGAGAAGGATAACATTAGTCGTTTCGCTACCTATCATACACTGTTGCTCATAAAGTTGGAATAATTGCTTTTTTTCTGACCCAATCTTAAAACGTATTTCTATTTGAACGCCTCAGTAATCATATTAGAGTAAGTGAGTGATTACATAATGAGTCCCCACTACCCAGGTGAAGTGAATCCATGCATGCATAATTTTGAATTACGTAACAGTGCCTTTTGTTTGGAGCTATAAAATGTCAGACGTCTGTTGTTTGTTACTTTTCAAATTCAAATTTTCGACTGCAAGACGACATGTTATGCCGCACAGGGTCGCTGTAGCGAGAACATTTCTTGAGGCAGAGGGGTGGAGCTGATACCATGGCCTGCTTGCTTCCTTGATTTGAACCCTATCGATCATGCTGGGATGCCTTAGGCCGAGCCATCAATTACAGGGACAATCTTCCTCAAACACTACAGGAGTTAGCTCAGCCTCTGACCGAAGAGTGGGACGCTCTGCCCACTGACATCATAAACAACCTTGTGGACAGTATGCCGCGACGTCCTGACGCACTGATTCATACCAGGGGTGGCCATACTCGATGTTAGTGACTGATTGACATTTAAAACAGTACTATTGAACATTTCGATGCATGAATCACCGGACAGTATGCCGGACGTCCCCTGACGCATGATTCATACCCGGGTGGACCATACTCGATGTTAGTGACTGATTACATTTAAAACAGTACTATCTGACATTTCGATGCATGAAAATCACCCCAAAAAATATGTTATATGTAAAATGACTAATGTGAAAAACTTGTAACAAAATGCTTAAAATCTGCCTGTTCAAATACCACTTTTTTCTTCAAGCATAGGGCGTAAATCCCGGGTGTGGGTGGGGTTATATGTCCCCCCAATATTTTGATGAAGGGGTGATCAATACAATCATCCCCCTCCCCCCCCCCCCCATGTGATACCGTTCATGTGTTTTTGACCAAAAATACCTATTTTACCATCATAGTTTAAAAATTGAAATTTCCGCGCGCTTCACGCACATTTTTCTAATTACAATTAACATTAACGAATTTAGCTTCTAAATGGCCAAATTTTTTATCGCGCTTCGCGCACCCTTGTGAGAGTAATGGATCTTTTCAGCAAAACCTGGTTTCATTCATTTAAATTTTCATCAACCCCCCCCCCCCCCACATGTCAAAAAGAAATTTTACGCCACTGCCTTCAGGCTAAGACACGTCGTAAAGGGGTTACTGTGGACTACGTAAGTTCATGGTTAATGTTCGGAAGAGACTGAACATGAAAGAAGTGTGGAGATAAATACCCACTAGATCTTCATAAATAACTCATACCGTAAGACTCATTCCATAAAAATTATTTAAAAAAAGTGGGTAATTAAAAAAAATATTTTATTCCAACGCTGATGAACATCAGTGTGTACTACAAAATATTTGATTTAGTCAGGTCAATTCCGGAAAATTTCTCTGATGAAACCTTCATAAATTTATGCGCAGCCCAAGAAGTTGTGAGGACAAAGATAAAGCCAAACACTATCACCACAATACCAGAAACAAATTCGCCATAGTTGAACCTGGAGTAAAAACATCATTACAATAGATTGTAAAGGTAACCTGTTTAATTAAACGGAGACGGTTTAACTCTGTATGTTATTGTGGCATAACAGGGGCATTTCGACGATCCACAGCCTCGGCCCCCCCACTACTTAAAAATGGTGAGGGACTTATATCCATCTGAACTTTTTTGTACATTCAAGACATCACCGATGCCACTGCGGGGTGGCACCTATACATATATCCCCTCATTCGGCGGCTCAGGCGTATTGCCCCCATATGCTTCAGTATGGGCCGGCGGCGGCAAATGGACTTTAATGCTCAACCCTTCTTTTATATTCCTGGTAGGGCTTAAAGTTAGTTATTCTTTTACATGAATTGCACTCAAACGGTTCAAACAAAACATTATGGAATTCCCAGTTTCCATTGGCGGATGATGATTGTTTAGACCACAAAACGGCACAGGGAGGAAGATGTCATTTTGGACCCAACGGCCAGCAGGTAACTCAGTCCCAGACATGCCCACGATTTGGCGGATGAGCAACTGGGAAGTGGGTGGTGGACCTTAATTAATTCTAACATTCCAAATAGGACTGGCGCGCCAATGGAATTATTCAGCCAAGAAAGCAGGATATGAAACAAAAGCACAGGGTAAGCCCTGCTACCATTCCTCCATTACAGCTAATCAGTCCATCCGGACCAATGTGCTTCTGCCTCAAACCTGCTAGGAGGGCTGCAGCATTGAAATAGCATGGAAGGAGGAAGGAAGATCTAGAAAGAGACATAGTTTTATGAGTTGAAACGCCGGTTTAAGTCGGCACCTTCAACACACATAGTTTAATCGTAAATCTGGCGCTTTGACTCGTAGAACACACGTAGCCTTACGTCCAAGTTTACGAAACGCGTAAAAAATTTAGTGTAACTTTACGTTGCAAACTAAGGCTACGTTAGTTTACCATGGCTTTGCGAACGAACCCCAGGACACTGGACAAAAACTACACAATACAGGGGAGATGGACCGTGGCTGCAAAACAAACTACAACGTTAATGTCATCTGCATTCAGGAGCACGTTGATCCAGATAATATCCGGTTATAAAAGAGTATCAGAGGATTACACCTGGTAACTGCTTCTGCTACAAGAACTCTATAGGAGCTGCTAATGGAGGTGTTGGTTTTCTGATAAATTCAGTCCATGAAATGCCTGGCTTCAGTTACAAAGACCAATGTTTGCCTCTTTTACTGGGAACCCAGCAACGACCATCATTATCTGCTATAGTCCAACCAACTGTTATGAAGAGGGCAAAGTGATATCTTGTCAGACACTCTGAATAATATTCCAGTGATGGTTCTCAAGGTCTCGTTGAGTACTGTGTCCAGCTTCTTTGTGTGAGAGCTGTTGCACCATTTATCATTTGGGAACCCCTTAGGTGCGACGACAGCCACGTGGGATGGTCTTCTTTGCTATCTTAATAAAGAGTTTACAAAGTGCTGTGTAAGAGCCCTTTAATGACATATATCTTAATTTTTGATCCAAATTCATGCACTATGTGACTACTTAGTCGCACCAAAACACACCAAGGAATAACACCTTTTGGCATGCTTAACCTGCCTCTAGAGGGCGTCATATTTCAAAATGACCACCAAAACCATGAAACACCGTGTATTTACACACTTAATGCCTCTTTAAACTAAGGCAAAATGCCAGTGTCACCTAATTATATCCGCAATGTTCAGCATAGTTCATCTGCTTCAAGATACGGACATAGCCCCTCTCCGAAAGCACTCTAACATGTTAAACTCAAGAGCTTCCGGGGTCTCTGTCCCTGCATCACCACAAGGGGCTTTTCCCCATTACCCTGTATGCTCGCATGCCCTGAGATCGACGGCCCTTGCCCTGTGCTGCTCATGTGTGGAGTATGCTTGTATGGAGGGGTCAGCCCAGAAGCTTGACCCGTCGTTGGATGCCTCCTGCCGGCTTGTCGCGGGGTGTCTTCGGCCAGCTCCAGCGGACAACTTATACATGGCAGCAGCGTAGCATGCAGGAGCATAGCTGCCAAGTATCATGGTATGGAGCGCCCTGTGCATGTTTGGACAGAGGCCGGCTGCTGACCGCCTTAGGTCCGGGGTAGTTTCTTTAGGCACGTCCGGTCCTTTTAAATAGTCTCTAAGGAGTTTGGGGGGAGTTGCTTGTGGAAAGGAAGACTTGCTGTCAACCAAGTGGCTTCTGTATCTATCAGATTATTCTTCCTCTACTATTATGTCAGACAACTCTTGCAGCATCAACTCTCCTGATGGCCACTTAAATCTAGTGCGACACCATCATTTAACTTCCAACCATGATCATCTGGTGGAGGAATTTCTGGCTCTGCCACATCTGCCTGGTACCAAATCGTGGCTTGATAATTGGCTCTCTGGATGAGCATCCTCAACAAATCTCTCATACGAGTGCTCTGGCACATCAGTCGATCTTCCAAGGCTTAGGAAGGCATCGATATACTTGTCACGTTTTGACTTAACCCTCGTCTACCTGAGCCATTTTGGTAACAAACTCCCAAAAGGGGGGGGGGTTACCACCCCCCTGTGATTTTGTTACTGAACATCCGATTCCTGTAAATTTGGTACCACAGGTAGCTTAGAGTGTCTTCTTTCCATTGGTATCAAAATAAGTGCTAACATTCCCATTATGACGTCACTATGACGTCATATGTTGAGGAAAGTATGAAAATACTAAGTATAGGGTGGAAAATTGATATTTCGCAATTTTAGCGACTCAAAAACATTATTATAGCACTAAAAAGCTCTCAATATATATAAAACTAGTCATTTTCTATCAAGTACAGCCTAAACCCGCATGAAAATTGGATATTCCTAACATTTATGGCGAAAAATTGAATTTTCCCCTATATTTGTGTCTATGGAAATTGACAGTTTGATAGTCTCTAACAAGACGTCTTGCAGAACTGTTCAGTAATCGTGGCATTGTAATGAACCACCAGGTGGAATGACCCAAATCTCTCATAATATTAACACCTATTGATTTTTTTCTTGTGAGGCCATCTAAAATCAAATATTTTTTGTTAGGCCCTCCAGATATTTTGATGAACTGGAAAGAGCCCCCCCGGAAGTGAACCCCCCCCACTAATCTCCGAAGAAATTAAACCACTTCAGGCAGGACAGAGCTCTTGTAAGACGCGCTGTTAAAGGTGGTTGTTCCGATTTATGTGTATTGTGTTCTCTACTTGATAAGAGAGCCTGGCACTTGCACATACACCCCATCAAGTACCGTGGGAAACAAACTTGCGGTTTGGTAGACGCAATAATGCATGTTGCAAAGTCCTATTCAATACTGTGCTAATAAAGTGGTTAACCACTAAAATGGCGGTTTTTTGTTTATATCTTGGGAATGAAATGGATTCGAGGGCTCAAATTTCAGGACGCCAATGAGAAAAATACGGCCTTTCATCTGATATCAAAATCGATATTACTTCCTGTAAATCAGGTGGGTCCAAAGACGATCGAACAGAACACGCCCCTTTAATGTCAGGATATAAATGTTCATATTATTTATGACACGAGAGCAGACATTTGCATCCAGAGAACTGGCAGATATGTCGACGACTGAGAATGGATAACAGTAAGTAATGAAACAAAAAATTTTTTCAATGCAAAAACTGCAACTTTTGGTTTTGGGTGTTTGCGTCTTTCGGGCGTTCTATCTCAGCCATTTCTGCACGCTTTTTTACAAGCCAGGTATTAAATGAAAGAGCACGACCTAGGCAACAAAATGTTTATTTCGAAAACTTTCAAAATGGTCTGACTTTGGCACAATACTGATCGAAAAACATGCCGAGATACTTTTTGTGCCAGGTGTAGATAGAGAGGCAAAACGTAACGTAATCTTTAGAAATTCACCGTCTCGCATGTTTTGCCGACCACAAAGAAAACATAGAGTACCAACAATAGAAAGCAATGGCTGCCTCCGCTTCTTCCACATACTGTGGGTGCCGCTTTGCATATACACTAATCGGTAGTGATACAAATTAATGTATGTGTTAGAGGTGGCCAGGTGTAATAATAGTGTACCTGGATCATTGTGCTCAGATACTCTTTTTTCTCATAATGCAATGCGCGCTTAGGTGAAAAGATGTATTCATTGAGGCGGTTTTATTTAAATCAAGACGACTGATGTGTCCTTTCATTCGTTGTGTGGCCATCTGTAGGACAACATTTAACCACCCAATAGCACCCAACATCCAACAACTGATATTTTGGCGGATTGTTTGTATCGAATTGACATTATGTGTGTATACAAGCACCCAAACTGATAATTATTCCGTGCAATATTCAAAATGTCAGCGCCCAGAACGGACGACTGGTTTTTGAATGCGTTTCACCCCCTTGGTTTATGCTATTGCTATTCCCTTACCATTAACACTAACAACAAACGATGCTGTAGCGTTGTTACCCGATCCGTCTGTTGCGATGTACATCACCTTTGTTGCACCAATAGGGAAAGTGGCTCCTGGGTTGTGATTAGCCCTCACGTCATAATGGCCAGAATTGTCAGACACATCCGGTTCATCCCAGGTGACAACTGCACTGAATTTTCCATATGTAACATGGCGTACAATGTTGCTGGCATGCCAGAGAAATGGGGGTTTCCGTAATCGCGATAGTGAATGCATTAACGCAAGTAAGAAATACTGTAAATAAAAAGTTTCAAATCCCTCCTTTAAAACTATTTACCCTGAATATTTAGACTGCGTGCGATATGAAGTTCTTCTTAGGCGTATCCACAAGTCATTGGTAATGGCTGTGGTGGTGTAGATTTATCAACTGTGGTATGCTGATCCGGGCCGCGTGTACCATGATACGGACGCCCCAACATGGGCCCATGTTGGAGCGATATGGATGAGTCAACTTGATGGCCAAGAACTTGTTGACTTGATTACCAAGGGGGTGAAACGCATTCAAAACCTCGTCCGTGCTGTGCGGCGACATTTTGATATTGCAACGGAATCATTATCAGTTTGGGTGCTATGTATACACACATAATGTCAATCGATACAAACAATCCGCCAAAATATCCAGTTGTTGGATTTTGGGTGCTATGGGTGGTTAATTTGTCCTACCCATGGCCACTCAACTAATGGCACATCAGTCGTCCTGGTTAATAAACCGCCTCAATGAAGACAATCTTTTTCACCTAAGCTCGCATTGCATGATGAGAAAAAAGAGTATCTGAGCACAATGAATCCTGGTACACTATTATTACACCTGCCACCTCTAACACATACATTAATTGTATCACTACCGATTAGTGTATCATATGCAAAGCGGCACCCACAGTAATGTGGAAGAGGGGATCAGCCATTGCCTTTCTATTGTTGGTACCGATTTTCTTTGTGGTCGGGGGGGGGGGCAAACTGCGAGACTGTGAAATTCTAAAGATTACGTACCGTTTTGCCTCTCTTCTATATAGAACCTCTTTGTTGATTACCTCTCCTGTGAAAAATGTCTATTCTGCGCTGTTGACTTTTTTATTCTTCCTTTGTGAAGGCCAAAGACAATAACAAAGGGTGCTACAGAATTGATGTCCTATTTGTCTGTAGAGTCACGGGGGTTCACTTGTATTCCGAAGTGGATATCATTCTTTTGTACAAAAATGCGATAATAAGGTCAGACAATCAAAATTAGGGTATTTTTTTCGGTCTGTAAATTACGCGTTTAGGGTGTGATATTTCGGTTACTAGAGATTCACAGTTTGACTTCTTTTCACATAGTAAAATGCTGGAAATTAGTATATTTTCTTCCTGATATTTTCCCAATATTCTCCTGATTTCAACTGTTTCTGAATTTTAAGAATCCCTGTCATTTTACAACACCAACGTCTCTCTCAATGTCTTCATTATTATCATCTCCTACACATAGCCTTCATAATAATACTCTTTTAGGGTAACAAAATCATATCAAAATACTTGTTCAGAGTGCGTTTTTAGAGTCTCATTAGGTTATCAAAGTTAAACTAAAATACTCCTTTAAGGTGTTTTTAATCAAGTACAAATACGTATTTAGTATTTAGGATGCATTGAAGGAGATCATGCAAGAGCATGATAGGCTAGCGGGCAGATCTCATAGCGTTTACAAAGGTGACGCACCCCTGGGAAGTACAAAATTTTGCCTAAATAAAGTGTCTAAAATTATAAAAATCAGTTCTACACGTGTTCTCACTTCTAGTATGTGCAAATTTTCTTGAAAATGAATTAAATGTCATCTCCTTTTCCCCCCTGAATATCAGTGACCAAGGGATGTACGCCACGCTCCAATGACTCCAGCAAATAACGGTTCTATTGATAAGTAAATCCGCCCGTTATGAATAGGACAACGGACTTCAGATTCTCTGGGACTGCAAAGCCATTGTTATTGTCCATGACGTTGAATTGTTATCACCGCCCGATTTAGATTGAGCTATAGCCTCATTCACGAAGAAAATAAAACTCAAACTTCTGCTGGGGGTTCAATAACTTTAACCGTATATTTCATCATTTATTAAAAAAGGAAACGAAAATGAGCAAAAATCATGAAAGAAATTTTGATTGGCAAACTATGACCTAACATCTTGGTGCAGAACCAAAACCCATAACATAATCATGTTAATATAGGACCTCTTTTCTATTCAATTTAAAAGTTGTTCGGCACCGGTTTACATGCATTTCATATAGGCGTTCCTAAGTTGTGATATAAAGACAATAAATAACTCACAGAATCATTAGTAGGTTCATCCCAGGGTCTAATCTTTCCAAATGGCGCAACATTCAATATACTTCCCCCTCTCCTTATCAATGTCCCAACAGATGTTTGAATACCCTTTCATTACGCAAAAAATATATTTGACACGTATTCCTTACCATGGCAGACAATACCATCTCCAATCCAACCAGGTTTGCACTGACACACGCCATATTGGCTCTGTGATATATTGGCACAGTCTGCTGCTTTGTCGCACGGCGAATCTAATTCCTGAAGCCAGTAGCATGCGTTAGAGGCTAAATAGAAACGTGATGTTATTTTTATTTTTTATACAATGTCCTTTGATTTTATCTCAACATTTTAATGTCAAAATAACGATCTAAAATTAATATGAAACTACACTGCGCATGCGTTTATTCTAAAATGTTAATGCCATTGCAAAAATGCAAAGTTATTGGTAACATTAATAAACATGAAATGGGTTTGGGTTCTCAAATATTTAACTCACGGTCTGTTTCTAGTATCACCACAGTACGCTCCTTTGCTTTTTTGTTGCCAAGATAAGCAACTATATCGAGATCATATCTGGTGCCAGGCTGCAGATCAACGAAATGAAATTCAGTTGATACTGTTTTTCTGCACTTCGCCCTTGAAAAGATGCAAAGATGAAAGAGATGAAACGAATATAATTGTGTGTGTATGTGCATGCATATGTGCGTGTGTATGTGTGTGTATATGACTTGAAGCAACAACAGTACATTTTTGAAGAGGGCCACCAATTTTCAAAATTTGTGTGATTTTTGCACAGTTTTGTTGATAATTGTCAGGTAAACTATACCTGCGAATGGTAATGCTTAAAAGTGCGGGTTTTTCATAAAAGAAGCGATTTTGTAATTAGAATCGGGATCCCCATTGCAATTTAAAGGCGGAACTGAAAACGCCAAATTTCTGTCCGTGCATTGTGAAAATAGTGCCACCTCACGAAAGTAACCTCTAACTTGAATTGTCTGAACCAACGGAACAACGCTATTTCCCGGCTATTTCATATTGGAAGGCCATTTTCAGCAGCCGTTGAATTATTATCGGGATCTCAGATATTTAATTATCCTAATTACAAAATTCCTTCTTTTTGCGATATATAGACATATTCGAGCTTTACCATTCACAGGTATAGTTTACTAATCAGTTACCAATAAAACTGTGCAAAAATCTCCCTTTTTTGGAAAATTAGGGGCGCTCTTCAAAATAATGTGCTGTCCAGGCATTGCTTTAATTACAAATGAGAAGGAAATTGTAAATAAATCAATACAGACTTTTCAACTAAAATGTTCAATTATAAACAAATTATACACTTAATTCACCCGATGCATTTGTGGAGCGTCGCAGCGATGCATGATATTTAATTCGGTTCCATCCCAAATCTCCAAATCGTATCGTCAATGACGATAAAGTTCGCCATTTTGATTTCATATGGAGTTACGGAGCTGCAAACTTTGGTCGAAGATGTCCTCTTTCTTGACGATCGTTTTAATTACGGAAGGCTTCCCAATTTCAGCTGTGCGAAAGAGAAAATCCAAACGGAGACTTTTGATCTAAAGCTACTTTTTATGGAACAAGTATACCGAATTTGCCAAATTTTCACCATTTCAAGATTTTGTTCTCAGAAAATTTTTAGGTTACTTTTCTCCTTATAATAGTTTCATCTTAACCTTTTTGCTTTTGCAGTGTGTATACCAAAACTTATACCCAGAAAATATGCCAATTAACATAGAATGATATAAATTCAGTATTGGTATCAGTGACGTCCCACATATGTCACATATATTTGTTCTCAATACAAAATTAAATTACATGTACACACCATCTATTGCAATTGCTATACCGTTGCGTGGACGTGGACTGTGCAAAGTATATCGTCGTGGTCACGAACATAGTTCGAATCTGATTTTTTTATCAAAGTGAGTTATAGTTGATTCTGGTGCATTTTGGGACACTTTAATGTACCCAAAAATAAAAGTGAAATTACATCTCCTAACCAAATAGCCGCAGTCGAATAACACGCATTTGTATAAAACGGGTTTCACAAACCATTGAATACGTATTCGATAGCTTTGCGTGTCCAAATATCTCAAAGCCACACAGATAAATTGTGAGCGAATACGTATTCGTTCGGTACAAAATATTGCTACTTCGGTGATCAAAATCGATAATAGGTCTACAAGATTTAAGGCAATCGGTGAAATTTACTTCTATACTTCATGAGGGATTGGTCATGTTTTTTCACTTTTAATTTTTGTGTTTTAATTATGTTACTTGTATTATTGAAACCTACGGTCTGTGCGTCGTGAAAAAAGAATTTATCAAAGTTTTGTAGTGTTAACATTTGTACAAATACAAATTTATATAATATTTTTTGGGGGCATAGTGACATTACCCCTCGTATTACCAAAGGGGAGGAGTTACCACCTCAGGTAAACTATCTCTCGGTTCTTAAAACGTTAAAAACTTTCGTTGAAGTCTTCCATATAATTATTTCACATCCTTCTGTCATTTTGGCGAAAACAAAATGTGAGGTCGCACGTCACCAGGGTTAGCCGTCGAAGGTCGAATGGTGGTAGTGGTTCTACTTCCTCTACTATACCCATTATTGAAAATGCAGCATTCTGATTGCGTCAGTTTATGCCCATTATCTGCAATAATGAGCCGTTAAAGCATTTCTTGTCATTTTCTTTTCATTAATCGCATACAAAATACACATAAATAAGGCATTTAACTTAAAAACCTATACAAACAAACAAAATAAACTCAAATGTAAGTTCAAAGAAGAGAAATAAAGTTTTGTATAGTATCATCGATGGGCTCAAAGTATCCTCGGGCGGAAAAAAATAAAAAAAAATGGGCGCATTATTAGTTTTTCCGGACCTCGAGGACATTTTCGCTATAAATGATATGCATTACCATTTAGTTATTAGTTCATTTGTTTAAATATTGTGCACTGTATGGCTCAACAATTATATGGTGATTAAAAAACTAGTCTTTTCCATAATATTTGGGGCAACACCCGCATGAAAATCCAATATTCCTACTTTTTATGCAAAAATTTCATTTTTTCATTTTTATACTCTGATCTGTGGGAAATACCAATTTTGCAAACTTGTGAACTTTGCGTCATTGTGACGCCATTACTAGGTTATGTTGGAAGGAGTAGAAAACGGTGGACCCCAAATGCTATCAACGGGTATACCAACATCGCACTTCGTCTATTGCTTTATAATAATGAATTCTCGGGGGTTAACACCCCACCCTAGTAACCGTGGTACAAAAAGAGACTTGTAAACATATTGCGAAAATTTGATTTTCTTTGACTGTAATTTGATATTCTGTAAACTAAATCATACTAATATATAAATCTTTAAAAAACTCGCCTTTCAGGAAACCAAATTGAGTTTTCTTTGGGAAGGGTTCGTTATAAGCGTTAATTTAGTGCCCTCTAAATTGTTTCGATTATGTTAATTTAATGAGGTAAGGACCCATTTAATTGTTATTCGTTCAAGTTTGGGGTATATATTAAGCGTGTACATTACTTTTAAAAGGATAGGAACTATATGTAATGAGAAATTTAAGAAAAACGAGGGAAAATAGACCATCTTTCATCCTCCAAAAAACAAACATCAAGTTACATTTTAATTTTTTGAGCTCATTTTTTGAACAGTCTAGCCAATATTTATTGGGTTACAAACAGGAATACTATTTATTAATTTTTATAGAAACATGCACTACAATGTTTGGGTTCTTCTAACGTATTGCTCCTTTGAAACATTTATGTTTTTTTCTGCAAAAACGAGTTTAAAAATATTGGCGACTAATAAAGATATAATTTTAAGGAGCACAAATTTGTAAGCGGTTGTAATTTTTGAATTCGTTGGTCATCGTGGTAAGTCTTTACGACTTATTATTTACAACGGAACCGATAATGTGGCAAAATCCTTTTTTTGTTTTCAATGTATTTCCAAGCTGGTTAACCGCTTAGGAAGTCGGTTGTATACAAATTGAATGGGGTTTGTAAACATAACCACAATGCAATGACATAGTCATCGTCGTCGTCTTCATCATTTCATTAGACATCGTCATCGCCGTCGTCGTATCGTATCATCATCATCATCATCATTATCTCATCATCATCATCATCATCTCATCATCGATCAGTAGAATCATTATCGTCGTCAAGCTCGAGGTTTCTATTTCACGTCTTTGCCACCATCATCACCGCCAGCGTATTATTATCATCGTGGCATCATCGGGCATATCTTTTAAATAGCAAAAACCAAGTAGCTATATAATCTACCCAGACCAACATTAGAATCAACGGGTTTCATGCAGACGAATACGGATTGACGCGCTTGGCATTCCTCTTACGAGACCGTCTATCTGTGAATAAAGCATTTGCTCCTCTTGGCCTAGGCTCTGGAATCGCCTGCCAGTCAACATCCGTGAAACCGAGAATTTGGTTGCCTTTTAAAAAAAGATTTGAAACACATTTGTTCCCACAAGGTGTAATCTTTTTTTATTACTTTGGTGTTATACGTTGAAATATTTTTTTCTGCACTCATTAATCTATTCTTGCCTGGTAATGTAATTCCACCTCAGTGTATAAATAATGTTTTGCATCTGATTTTATAGCTTTATATTTTACCTTGCCGTTGGTGTATTTCGATACTGATATTTAGTATTCCGTTGTTTTATCTTATGTTGTAATGCTTGCCATCTTGTTATTTTATTACTTAATATTTTAATCATTTGTTTGTAACGAGCGCCTCGATCCACTGAGGGCGGCCCTGATAAATGCCTGTATGATTTAATATATTAGTTATTATTAATTCACGTGACAGACAAAGTGGGGTCACAAAATGTACCAACCCCATTGGCCTAGGATAGCTGAATCATGTAGAATATGAAGTGATCAAAATGTACATTTCCTGTTTATGTTGTAACGCCGTCAAATGCCAGCAAATACTATTCTGGGCCTGCAACCGCTTTCAAAACAACTAATCCACAGAGCAGCTATTACATTCATTTTCACTCAACAGTTTGCTTCCTGTCAAAAAATACACTTACATGCAACTCGAAAACCCCCACCGTATCATCCCAAACCAGTCACGCAAGCCGGAGGGCTTCTATGCATTTTGGCCCTCATTATCTCCATTTGATCATGGTCCTGGAGCATATGTAAAAATTCTAATCAAATAGGGGGTCCAGACCTGATATTTGCCATATGGTCCGGTGGAGGATAAATACACAAATGGGCCAGGAGCATATTTGAATGTAGTGCGAATAATGCTCCGGAGCATAAATTGAATGTGTTGAATATGCTCCTGAGCATATTTTGAATAAACAAATGTGCGTCCGTGAGCAATATGGGTAACCAAAGCTATGGGGCCTCCTGGGAGATTGGAAACACATATTCTATCAAATACTGCTCCAGGAGCTTGGAGCATGTGCATTAAATTTGAGTTGTCAGAATATTTGCGATTACTTCTATCTGCCTCCGGCCATAGGAGCAGATGGTCCTGTGAGCAGTAATTTTGGGTGCAAAATCTCATAACACAATCCGAACACGGGTGTATTGATTTTTAGTGGAAAACCGTGGAACTGCCATCTCCCGACTGGTTTTTTAAATCTCTTGGAGCTATTCGTGGCCGCTCACAAAACTTGGTCTGTTCAATTTGTTCGCGGTGTATCGGCCCTACATCGCCTACCTACCAATGGCCTTCTTACATTTCTTGACTGAGTTCGAACAATTTCTTGACGACATTTGCACAACTTCCATGGGGTTCGTTCGCGAAAACAGTCGTAAGACTGACGTAGCCCTATTGCGACGTAGTTACTACAAGATTTTTTTCGCGTTCATGAAACTTGGACGTAAGCTACGTGTGTCCTACCGAGTAAGCCATATTACGATTAAAACTACGTGAGGTCATGAGTAACCGTAGCACACTCGTAGTGTGTGGAAAGTAACAAATCTTAATTTCTTCCGATGTACCACATGCTTGGCGTCCATCCGTACTAATCACGGGGTGTGAAATTGCACCTGAAATTGATGTACTTCACATAGACCAGGGCTCAATTATGTATAAAATTCCACATCCAGATTTTTTTATACAGTAGGCCTATCGGCTAGTTACTGCATACTACACTATAAATATGGTTTACTACATCACAACGTTTTCCTCTCAATCTTTGGGTGGTGGAATTTGTGAGTATTTCATATGATTAAATAAAACAAACCCAAAAAAACAAAAACCTTTCAAAATATTTGAGTCAGCCAGGATCTTACAAAAATTTTTTTGTCAAGCTCATTTGACTTACATTCATCAACACAATATCTGTACATACATCAACTAATTCCCGGGACAAAAAATAATACAATTTGATGTAAAATTAACAAAATAGGAGGACAATTGTTAATTTTTGCTTTTTTTGACATACGAAAAAACGGGCGGATTTTTTCGCCACGGCTTCATTGATCAAAGCGCCAGGCGCCCAATTTTGCTCTCCTCGTGCCGGTTTCCAAGTGATGACCAAAACATCGTGCTGACTCGAATTGTTATGCTTGCTGCAGACACTGTAACTATTGATGGTGATCTAATGAAGTAATTATCAAAATTTTGAAATTAAGTTAGCAGAATGACAATATTTGTTTCATTTTCGTTGTTGTTTTAAAATTATTATTGATATAAACACATCGATCGCAGTTATAGCAAAGTGGCAACACTGTCGATATGATGGGCCACAACGACTACATTAGGATGGTCAATCACTTTGACGTCACCATTTATGCTGCTGATGTGGATTGGTCGGATCGTCTTCGAGTAAGCTATTGGGGCGGAACTTAAAAGGGCAAAATACTCAACAAATGTGGACAATTCAACTTATTTTGATTTATATTAATCTTACGTTACTTAACACTTGATGACCAGGTTTTTTCACTCCCGTGGTGCCCAAGGGTGGGGGGGGGGGCTTTTAATTTTTGGGGGTGGGGGGGATTGGGGTGCGTTTGTTGGGGGTGTGGTGTTGGGGGGGGGGTGTGTGGTGGAGGGGTGGGGGGGTGGGGTTCCATGGGAACCCCCCCCCCTAAGCAAACCACTTTCCCTAGCATTTTTTGCAACGAATTTATTAACCACAACATGTGAAGGGTCATAATGACAACCCCAAATCAGCAACAAAAATGAATTTGTTATTTTGGCTGCAATTAGGGGCAAAAACATTGTTTCAAAACACGCGAAAATTGGGAAAAAAGAGGCAAATTCAATGACCTTGCCCTTTACCCAAACAAACATTTTGAAACTTATTTTAATGTTTGATTCTATTCTAGAAACCCAAATTACAGATATTAACACGAAAACTACGCATTTAGGGAATCTGTATTTTTTACGGATTGTTGTCCAATACACGTCATGTTCCATAGAGTTGTACAGTAACGGTTTTGGCAACATCCATGATGAAATTGTTTGTTTTCAGCCTAAATGGTTAATTTTTTCTAATTGTTACGAATATGTTTTACTTACCTGGATTGTGAACTTATATCAGCAAAAAAAATTTGTTTGTTCTTGGTTTTTCTTTTCTTATTTTTTAAAATATTCTGGAAATGACTTCCGTTAGTGCCCAAGGGTGGGGGAGGGTTCCATTGGACCCCCCACTAATTAACTCATTAACGGCTTGGCCGATTTTAATTATTTTGGTATGAAAAAGCGCATTTAAAAGTCAGACAATTACAAAAAATTTTCGGCGCAAAAATTCCACACGCTTAAGCGCCAGCGCGAAAACAAATGTTGGGGGTCCCTAGAACCCCCCCCCCCCCCTTGGGCACTAAGGTGTTAACTTTCCATCCATATCCCAAATTTTTTTCCCAAATATTCGAATCGTGGAACATATTTCCTTTAAAAAGTGCACAATTTTTTCGTCATCTATTGACTGCCACTCGTTCCGAGTTTTTGAATTCTTTATACAAAATCGTGCAAGTCTTCGCTAGTATTGTATCTCTTCTTCACTTGCTCAACATACCTTTTCCTGCTGCCTGCAGGCATTTACCTTGTCTGTAATATTCATTCATTCATGGTCCTTTTGTTATCGTTTATTGGATTTAGGCCTATCTTACTTTTCTTTTTGTTAATATGTTTTTTTTTTTTTGTCTTTTTCAACCTATAGAAAGACTCCTAAGGAGAAAAAATAGCCGCCCTCTTTTGTTTTGAAGCCATTTTCTTGTAACCGGTGTAGGTCTACTAACCTTCGAAGTAACGCTAATATTATAACAGACAATTTAAAGCGGTTCTCACCAACCAGGAGGAATTCTATAATTCGCGAGGGGTAGTCCGAGTACTTAACCCGTTTCAATAGTACGCCTAACCCCAAACCACCGATCTTTCTAAAATCCATTAATCGATATTACTAGAACGGCATCAACACCGACCTCTACCTATTTCACCCGAATGCACCCAAATAAAGACACGTAATATGCCTCATTGCGAACAGGTATTCCTACGACTGTCTAACGCCTATTGTTCGCGAACGCACTAAGTCACAACTTTGTAGCAATCGTACAAGCGCCTCCAAAAGTTACGTATATACTTACGATTCACGTTTCGCGGACGAACCCCATCAGGTGGTCATTGTCCGGAAACGCTTCATATTCAAGTTAGATAATGGCCTATAATGCGATTCTAACGTTTTCTTAACACACTGTCTACTTTATGGGCCTTTTTTTTGCAACAAGTCACGGACTTACACAGAATAGGGTCACGCTTTTGATCAGTAACCTAAACTCGGCGTGATGATTATATGTAGTTCGGTAATGCTTTTCCATCATGTTGTATTCGGATCCATTGCTCTAAACTGTAAGTTAACTAACCCCCCTTAAAATGTGGTAAAAACCATCGCGTTATTTCCGTATCTTTTCACTCTTCTCATTAATCGTCTTTCGTACATTCCCTGTCGATTGCGATGATCCGAATACAATATGCGATTATAATAGACCATCATCTCTTCTGGTTCTGACGAACTTGACCTGTTGTCACTAAGCCTACATATTTAATCGTAGACGTGCAATCACGATTGATGATGATGCCTATAACTCGCCTATGTTTCTCGGTAAACTCATTGTTTAATGCGTAAATGCGATTTTCCCCTACTGACAGAATCCTTTGCTGTATTTACTAATGACAGTTTTCATACACTATAAAGTCCTTTTTTGGAAATTCATCTTCAATGGCATTACTCTGACCCTGATCTTACCAATGATTTCCTGACGACGTCATTTTTGATAAGGTTGAAAAGATTAGGTACACCATGATTGGCATTGCTGATCTCCGTCAGGCTGATAGGATTGAAATGCTAAATGCCATAATTTTTAAAGCACTCTCTGACAAAGTTGTTGAAATATAGCCAGGATGTCCAACAACGCCTGTCTGGGACACTCCTTCTTCTCAGGCTCTTAAACAGAACCTGCATTTTACCTCTCAGTACCATCATCATAACAGTTTCTCTTTGTCGGTACTACATTACAACTCACTTTGAAACATTCTATAATCATCACCGTAGACCTACTGTAAGAGATATTTGATCAAGGATGCACGTAGTCGCTAATAATACTCAAATTAATTGCTAAATTGACCGAGAAGGCAGCATCATGTAAGTAATACAACGGCGTAACCAATTACCTTAGTTGTCCTTTTCAATCTGCAATACAATGCTCACCATTCACTGAACAGCCCTATTACCCACATACAAAAATATTTTGCCACATTCTCAGAAAAATTAAAGGATGACTCTGAGATTTAAAAATATATTTTTGTGTATTAATTAAATCTTCATCTAAAACAAAGATAGTCATCAAAAAGCCTCAATTCCAAACTTTGAGACGAATCGGATCGGACATACGGAATTTGATGCAGTACAACATTTACGTATATCCCATAAGGAATCATGCTTAGAAGTGCCTTTTCGTGAATTTTCTACCGGATGTGATTGACTTCTTTTAAGGCAATCTTAATATGATCAAAGGACATGACGCAAAATAAAAGCTGAAGCTAAGCAAACCCACCGAAATCCTTGAATCATGGTAAACATTCGAATCTAAAGGTCCCTTCATACTTCACTGCATGCAATTGACGCGCGTGCAATTTGAACTGTTGCTACTGCGTTGGTCAATATTGTTTTCATCCGTTTTTTCACTGCAAACTGCAATTGTGGCATGCAGTAGAATGGACCTTATACTGTTTCCTTACCGCTTTGTTTAATAAGAAATCCAACAATTACCACAGGTATGACCAACGCATCAGAACAACATGGCATAATTCAAAGAGTAGTGTCTTCATTTAAGTCTTTGATACCTATTGTAAACGAGCAGTACCATGTTTGAGAAGAGTGTGTTAGCTCCAGGAACCATCCCTCGATCACTTTGCAGGAACATTTGAATACCACAAGAACCGATCACTTTATCTCTGCCAAACCGAAATATTCCTATACGTGTGTTAAACAAATGTAATTTAGGCACCACTGAATAAAACCAGTGTTCCAAAATCTAAAAAAAAGTAAAATGGGTGGGTTCTTGGTATTTGGCACACCTAACGACCTCTTGTATCAAATTATACAGCGAACCATTTCAACCGGGATCTGGTATGGGCCATTCTTCGTCAACGTTTGTGACCTACAACCGTAAATTTTCACTTTCAACCCATGTTGTTTTATCAACGTAACCAATCTGTTATTACTCTCTACATTAAGGTCACACTCGTGACCAAACTTTACCCCCCCCCCGACAAAATAACCAATCGAAATTTGGAAACATTTAATTTTGGTTAGTTAGACTGAAAGGTTATTAATAATGTAAAGAGTAATTAAACGATTGTTAGTTGACAAACAGCATTGGGTCCGAAAATAAAAAGTTACCGTTTTAGGTTGAAAGTACAAGTTTCCGTTTTTAAGGTCCATAACGTGACCCCGAAGAGTGGCCTTATTTGGCAATATTGTCAACATGCCCTTTTATTTTCCCCCCATTCTGAAATACGATATTTCGTTCGGAAATGTGTGATTGGAATGTAGAGTGAGTAGAAACTAAACGTTTGTGGTCTAACGATAATTTTGCAAGTTCATCTATTGAAATGAGCTAATACAGTTTTTGGCACAAAAAGTATCTCGGATGTTTTTCGAACAGTATTTTGGCAAAAGTCCCGTAATTGTGAAAAGTTTCCATGCTACATCCATTTTTGGGGGGTTTCCTAGGTCTTGCTCTTTCAGTTATATGTTAACATCTTGCTTAATATAGAAAAATTTTGCAAAAATGGCTGCGATAAACCGCCTAAAGACGTAAAAACCCCAATAAGATTTGCAGTTTTTGAGCATGGCCGTTACTTTGCTTGCTCTGATCTACGGCGACAGCGAATTCTTCTGCCTAGTCAATAAGCTCGGTGGTTGTTATAATTTTAAAAGTTGTATCCTAGACCCTAAGCCATTGAAAAAACACTCCGGAGTGTTTTATTAAACAATTACTGTATTAATTACAGAGAAACCTGTTTTTAGGCTTATTCATTTGAAGAGGGGGGTTTTTACAATCGCTAAAGCAATTCCCGCATAAAAACCTCTAGTTGACCAAATATCCTTAAATAAATTCCTACATGCCATGCCATTTTTTGCTACTCTTCAAAATCACGGATCGGGACCGCGCCTCCTGCCTTGTGGTTTACAGGACAGTGCTCCTAGAGCAGATCTAACAACACAAATACCGGCACCCGGTCCCTTTTTTTGTTGCAGTGTGAATCAGTCGGTTGTTAGTCCATCCTCTAGGACTATATCAAAATGTGCCAGTGACTTTTAGTGTCTCTCTGTGCAAGTAGGAACCGGTGATCGTAGTGGGTTTGCTGTCATTATCAAGTATCCATATTGTACATAAACTTGTAAAAAGTAAGATTTTCTCTCCTCGGGGTTCGTTTCATTAATTTGTTTTTTCGCTAAACACGCAAGCATATTTCGTTAAAAGCGCCTCTGCAAAAAAACATTATTCCACAAAAATGAAATTGTCTTTCTCAATTTGCTCTCATGATAGTCCTAGGCCATTGGATAACAGAGATTTTTTACACAAAAAATAACATACCCCAAACCTGATAGGGACATTTGATCTTGAGGATAGACCATCCAGGTAATTTGTAGGCCAACTTTTAGTTTTCCATACTTTAATCAACAAATTGTGTATATTACATGAAGATTTTTGACTCGTACTATTATATTAAAACCACAAAGTTTATAGACCGGTCAACAGTGTGCATACGTGGGAGAAACGGTTGCATACTGAGTGTGGTGTCTTGTGTTAAACGCCATTTGTTTTTTTTTGTTTATAGTTTGTTTGTTTTTTTTCGTCGTCTGCTGAAGTAACGTCGCGGCGAACGTTAAACTTAAAATCGTTCTTTTACTACCCATAAGGAAGCGATTTGGTCTAATCATTTCGGGTGAGGCTTTTTGTATATTAAAGCTTTACAACCATGCAAAAATATCGTATTTTGCAAATTCTAGGGCGCACATTGTTTCAAATGTCCATGTTCTCTTTAAAAATGGAAACCTTTTGTGAGGTGTGGTAACCCAAGTAATACGTATACCTGCAAACTGGGTCATTAGCTTTAAGACCACCTTAGTATCGGTCAAACGATTACCGTTATCCTATTTCTATTCTTCTATCATATTACCAATAGGCATAGGATCCATTGAATAGAGAAACCAGCCCACGATAACAACAGAAACGACAAAGAATAATGGTTAACTTTTCCGTTAGACTGCTGCAGGATACCAGAAATCATTAGAATCTTTTTCACACAACAACAACCTCCCTCTTTGTTTCATCCTGAAGTCTCACGCGGTCGGTCCGGTTATGGTTTTGTGTTTGATGGTCCTTCTGACCTTATGGCAATAGGACTCGTAGGGGACCTATCAAGTTCATATCACACAATAGTACTTCTACCCGCGTGATTTATTTAGAAAAGCCCCGCCCGACCTTATCACACTTACACGAAACGATAAAAATCCCATGGTACTTCAGTTAAGCACGCGGCAAGAATAGGATTTCGTGCATTGAATACGCAATCTCTTTTGGTGCGATGTATCAAATTCTTCTTGATACGATTTTTCCTGAAGAGCTATTCTACTTTGGTGCTGATTGGTGCAGGGATAAATGATCAAAAGTAAAGATGTAACTTGTCTTCGGGTATATATTTGCCAGTTGTCCAAAGATCCACTTTTTGTCACTGAACCTTCGTCGGCTCAGGTATAAGCTGACGGTTATAACTACTATCCTGTAAGTATTAGCTGCCCTGTGCAAACCTCATTACATTACAACCGTCCCTTCTGAATACTTTTGAATTAATGATCAGCTATGTGAATGTTCAATTTTAAAAAGAGCCGGGAAGCGAATCATTTGCGTATTAGTTTGAAATGAAAAGGGCTTTTGAATCAGGACCTGTGAAATCGGCAAGTGAATGGAATCAACAAAGCTCTAATCTTTTAAAATCAATTGAGTGTGGCTAGTTTACCATCGTTGCAGAGGCCAACATTATTTTTTATTTACGTTACTTTTCTTTCATGAAGATCAGCAGTGAGGTGAGCAGAGTAAATGTAATCAGGGACATTCTGATGTAACCTGGATGTTTAATGTCCGCGTAACACTGTAATAAGGGTTACATAATTAATTTTTTGTGGTGGCCTTTTTTCAGTACAATAATTCTATCGATATTTCTTTTGTAAGTAGCCTCCTCTCCATGCTAAATGGAACGGCTTGTCCAGGGTTTTAAGCATCGATCTTGGGAAAATACACTATAGCGTATCCATACAAGCCATTGGTTATGTCTTTTGGTGGTGTCAGATTTTATTTCAACTGTGTAAATCTCATCCGGGGCCCGCGTTTTTGGGGTATCCATAATACGACCGCTCCTAACTGCCCAATGTTCAATTGAAATTCCCGTCCACCCTATTGTCTGTTTCGGTTTCTTTCAATTTAACAATCGGTCACAGTTAGTCCACTCCTTAATCCACTGACCCTCTACCTATAGAAAGGATGAGAAAGCACACGTTGAAATATAAGGTGTTTTTATAAGGTCTTAGATCTGGTGAGCCTTTCAGACTCCGACTAGCGGCGATCCTTTAGGCGAGCCGCTAGGTCGGAGTCTAACAGGCAAGCAAGACCTATCAAAACGCCATTATTTTTTATAACGTGGTTTTTAATTCTTTATCTTACATATAACGTCGTGACAAGAAAGCTAAAAAATCTATTTTATATAATTAATCATAAATTGAGAAATTATTTTTGTTTTTTCTTTAAATATCTTGACGCACGCGTTACGGTTTTTTTCTTAATTAAAACACCAAATTGTGCTGTTATATGTTCCTTTGTGCAGGAGTCTAACACCAAAGCTATTCGATAATAGGTTTCTTCTTCTTCTTGCGTATAAGGCAGCAGCTAAATATATTTGGTAGACGTGGAGCAGCTCACTGTTGATTGATTGGGGTTTGAGAATTCTGTGTCCTCCGGTGGGCGAAAGGGTAAGGCACTCATTGAGAAATGTGATCCGCAGTCTATGTTGGAGAACCACATTGGCAGGCTGGCGATGGGCCGCAGCCCCCATCGGTGTATATTGCTGTTGAAGCGACCGACTCCTGTGCGAAGCCAGTTTAAGGTGACCCATTCCCTTGCGTGGGAGATTGCTGCCAGGTGGTATTTCTGTCTTAGGTGTAAAAGAGTTATCTGGTTTTGGAGTATACTACCAGCCGTATTCATGTCTCGTAGGATGTTGAAAGGTGACTGGAGGGTTTACAGCGTGTCGGCAGAAAGGTCGGCGAGAGCGCAGTCGCGTCTACCGAGTTTGTGTGAATTCTTTGACAGTGTTATGCGTGCAGGTAGCTTGTTGTCCAACAGGGCCTTATTCACAGTTTGTGATGGTGTGATATTCTCTCCGACGCACTGCAGGTGCGATGCCTGCCTGAAGCAACTGGAAGGAATGCAATGGAGCAGGACGCAGGCAAACCAGTATGGTCTCAAGTCTCGTTGAGTAACTGTGTCCAGCTTCTTTGGTTGAGAGCTTGTTGCACATGAGGGGGCGGCATATTCAGCAGTGCTTTAGACCAGCCGCCAAGCGGTGGTACGTAATGTCTTTTTGGCTGGCACCACCCCATGAGGATCCTGGAAGTGGGCACAGGAGGTTATTCCTTGAAGATACTTCGCCATACGGACTCAAAATGCTGCCGTTAATTAAGCTGCGTCAAGCTTCACTCCCAATTCTGTTGGAGTAGGATTGTATGTCAAGGCGCTCCATTGAGGTTGATTGGAAGCTGGCGATGAGGCTCTTTGGTGTTGAGGGTGGAAGGCAGTAGCGGAGGTCTTGGCTTCGCTCAGCTTCAGTGTCATGTCTTGAGATTGCTGCAAGTAGGCCATATCTGTCAGTAAGTGTGCTTTCTACGTCTGTCCAGCTGCTGTCCGAGTGGAGCTCTGCAAGATCGATCGCTGTCGATGTTGTTTTGAGGTAATCGCTGATCGCTGTTTACCTCCTCTGGAGAGATAATCTTATTGTCGAAGAAATTTGCATAACTTACAATCACTACTTTGCCTGAATCGTAATCGACAGATAAGCTAACAAGTAGATGACAATCTGTGTTCACAATTAGCTTTTAGATTGAGTTCTTTCATAATCGTTTATTTCTTTCATTTGTACCACCTGAGGCCGAGGTGTTTCTAGAATTTTTTCCTTTGTTCAATTGTCCTTTTTGTTTAACTATGAATATTCATCAGACCGTTATTTTTCTCCGGAAGTTTCCAGAGACCACTTTCGGAAAAAAATAACGGTGTGATGAATATTTATAGGTTTTAAATAACGGTCTGTGACCGCTTTCGTAACTATAATGGACAGTTGAACAAAAGAAGCATAATGGATAATGATGAAAAGGAAAAGGGCTAGACGTATATACAACTGGTGCGCAATTGGGTTCAGGCCGGGTTGGTATTTTGTGACCCAACTTTGTCTGCACCCACTTTTTCTGCACCCAGTTTTGCTCAGAATTCAGCAGCCTTTACGGAATAAAGTACAGTATCACGTGCACTTTATTCCGTCATTAAGGCTGCTAAATTCTGAGCAAAACTGGGTGCAGAAAAAGTGGGTGCAGAAAAGTGGGGGTCACAAAATGTACCAACCCGTTCAGGCCAATTCCTTCATTCAGAAGGTAGTCATTAATGATATCGTCATGATAGTTGAGTGCATTAAGGGAGGGGGTATGTGGTCTGAAGCAGTGAACTTTGAAGTGATTTTTCTTAATTTTCCTAAATAGTGGTATATACATGTTAGACATCATATTGTAGCCCATGTCACAAAGTTTTAAAATTCATGTCAATTTTTGCTCTGGTTGCCATGGTAACCACGTAAGGCCTCTGATTGGCTAAACACTAGAACGGACGTAACTAAATAACTAAACAAGCTACTGGGACGAAACTTGGGTGGCATGTGCAGGGGGTAAATACGCAGTGGACCATGAAGCCGAATTTTTGATACCGGCAATCGACCAATCACATAATTTCATGGCGTAATTTGAATTTGGAACACAATTTTGTAATCGTGCGTTCCTGGTTTTCACTAGCCCTATATTGCTAGGAATATGTGTGCCAAATTTCATGTGCATAGCATGTAGCGTTCTCTAGTTACGTTCGTTTTCGTTTTGGTTGTTTGCGTATTTTAACGAAACGAGTTATAGACATCGAAACATTTAGACAAAATTGAGGGCGCTTTTGATGTGAAATATGGATTTTTTTTTAAATTTCATTTTATACTGAATTATCATAATTATTAATGAAAGAATCATCGAAATCGGTGCATCCATTGCCCTGTAATAAATTTTTAAAATAATTTTCTTAAATATCGCAGGGTGAGAAAACGATAAAATACATTTAATTACTTTAAATTATGGATAAAATAATATGAGAATTTATTTACTTCGACTTAGCCAAAATAAATGCGTTAAATGGCGTATAAATAATATCTTTTAAAATATCTTAAATATAACCCATTTAAATTTTTCACATGATAAAGTATAGGAGACTAAGCGTTTTGGCAAATTTCGCGTACACTGCTTCACTTTGATCAGCCATATCTCGGGAACCGAATGTCCGATTGCGATCGAATAAAAAGCATTTTGTAGATTACAATCTACACAATTAAGCCATTGCATTATCTCATTTTCGTAAATAGAACAATTTTTTACCAAGTCAGACCCCATACCCCCCCTTAAGATTTCCACCAATTACCACCAGCCTGGTCTTGCCTTTCATTAATATCCCGGTCCACACCATCACGCTCCCCCCTCCGAAAGCTGTCACTCGGTCAATAAGCAATTTACAAAACGTTCTCCACGTCTTCTGCATACTTTAACTCGGCCATCCAACTTCCTCAAACAGAATCTGGATTAATCACTCAACATAACATTACGCAACATGTTTATGTTCCATGGTCGTTGTTGCCGACACCAGCGTAGACGAGCCCGAAGGTGAAGTTCAGTCATTTTATGTTTCCTAGATGGTTTTCTCGCCCAGAGATGGGCTTCATGAAGCCTGTTGCGGATAATATGTTCAGAGACACGTCTGCCATAACGTCTTGCATATCTTGCCTGCAAAGTTCTGGCCGACAGTCTACGGTTTCGAAGCGCTGCAAGGGAGATATACCGGTCTTCTGCGGCTGTTGTCTTCATGAGACGTCCGCATCTGGGTCTGTCCTTGATTTTGTCGATTTCATGAAACTTTGCTCAGAGTTTGGAGATCATATATAGGGGTCACTCCAAACATTGCCGCAACTTGCTTTTGGGATACACCAGCTTCAAGCTGGCCTAAATCAAAATAAAAATGCTTACAAAACTCGGGTTTTCTGAATTTGTTAGCTAAACAAAGTGAGTTTCTCAATATTGCAAAATAATAATTTCCTATATCATTCGTAAAATAAATTGGTAATTGGTTATATTTGCTTATCATAAAAATGGGTTTTCAAACAAAAATGACCAAATTTCGTTTTGTTTACAATTAAAAAAAAAAAAAAAAAAAAACATCTTACAACCAACTGTTTATGATTCAAGACGGTCTATTTTTAAGAACCGAAGTGAATGCAAACATTTCTGAAAATGAATATACGGTACTATAAAATTGTCCTTTTATAATGTTAGTTTTAACACAATTTTTAAATCTAGAAATGCTGACCTTTACAGTGTGCAATTTAGGGCATTTGGTATGTGTAGCTATTTAAAAATAAATGGGCTGTATATTTAATTATAAAACAGGAAGACTTGGGCCTAAAACGGTCATGAGAATTTAAAGATATGGCTATAAATCGATGCTAGGGGTTTGTAAGCAGTTCTTTTTATTTTTTTTAATTAAATAAATTTTGAATATGGTATAGGCCCTCAATGAGTGCTGAAAATGTTTTAACGACAAAGGAAGACGACTACATTTTCTTGATTATTTCAACTACGGATTAATCAATGAATTTATTTATACCAATGTGCCAACTGCTATGACGAATCCAAACACCAATTCACCTCTTGCAGAGCAAGAAAACAAGATCTTCCCATTGTTTTAATTCGCAAAAGTAAAAAAGATTTAATAAATAAAGGTATTGCTGAAAATAAAAATAACATTAAGAAAACCTGGGAGCAACTTAGAAATGTTATTCCTTCTAAACCTAAACATTCAATTATCACTGTTCTGAATACAGATAATGGACCTGTTAATAATCCTAAAGATATTGACAATGCACTAAACTCTTATTTTTTTCAAGGTTAGGGCCTAACTTAGCTACAATGACACGCCCTTCAACTGATATTGTAATTATGTTACTGCTGATAGTATACTTATCAGACATTTAATTTGTTACATTTTCCCTGTGATTTATGTTGTTTAAATATTATCTTCATTACCGAATAATACGGCTACAGGATGTGACACATTTCCTCCAGACGCTTAAAAATAGCCTGCACCAGGTTATCACACTATTGTAAACATATTTGGTTATCACTTTTTCACCAGCTTGCACTTTTCCAACATTGGAAAAGGCCCCTGTCATTCCAGTTTTTTTTAAGACGGAGACCCTGCAGATTTCCCGGCCATTAATGCCAATATAATTTCCTTTTATTTCTAAAGTTATTGAATGGCTGTATTTGCCCAATTCCTAAAAACCTTCATGATAATAATTTTTAATTGTATTAATCAGTCGCTTGTCGTCCTCATCTTCAACCGCAACTGCAACAAATGTTACTGAAATTGGTATAATGCCAATTGATGAGGGTAAAATTATCAGTCTTTGTATGCTAGATCTCAAGAAAGGCCTTTGACACTGTAAATCATTAAATTCTCTTAACTAAACTTAAATTAATGGTTCTAGTAATATGTAATTAATTGGTTTAAATATTATCTTCGTAATCGGTACGCAATTCAATGTATTGAGGTATATCATCCGATGTCAAAAATTGCTTTCTGGCGGTATGCCACAAGGTTCAATAGATGGGCCTCTTGGTTTCTTAATTTATATTAATATTTACCCAATGCTGTTTCCCACTGTAAGTTTAATATGTATGCTGATGATACAGCTTTATACTATGCACAAACTCTCTTGATGACTAATGAATGTATAAATAGGATCTGAGTCTCTTCAAACGTGGTGTAAAATCCAATAAACTTATTTTAAATGTTAATAAATCTGAAATTTATGATTATAGGTTTCTAAACAAAGACTTAGTACGGTACATTCAATTAATTTACCTAAAAGCATTAATAGAAATAATGTTAATTTAACGCACAGTAAACAAATGTCAATATCTTGTGTCATCATAGATGCAAATCTACTTGGAATGAAATATTGAGCACATCGGTAGAAGGCCCTGAAAGGATTATACGTAAAGAAATGTAAACCCATATTGCCATGTAACATTCTAAAAACCGTTTACAATGCTATTGTGCTACCCCTTCTTGATTATTGTAACATAGGTTTTGGGGAAATTGTGGTCTCACCTTGCAAATTGTCTCAAACAATTCAAATAGGCCTCACATTATTTTGTTGTGGGCAACATTGGAACACAACATGCTGATGTTCTTATTACTTAATTGGCTTCACTTCCAAATACGCAAGTTTTTAACTGCAATATTTTAACATATAAAGTTCTTAATAAACTGGCACCATTCTGTCTTACTGGTCTTTTTTTCATTCAAATAATAACAGCTTAATTTTCGCAGAAGTACATACAATATTCACATTCCTAAGCCAAGAACTGAATTAAAAAAACGCGTATTTCTTACCGTTGTGCAATTGAATGGAACAAATTAAATTAGGAATTACACTATATCATCTTCTTTAAACCATTTTAAATCTAAACTTTAAAAATTTGCACCTAATGGCTCTTCTAAGCTCGATTTTTTTTACAATTTTTAGCCAATACTGCTTTTATCTCTTGTGGTACTGTTACATGTACCCAATTACACCATGCCAAGTTTACATGTACCTTGGTTTTAACCATGTATGTTTAATGTATATATTTTGCCTCACGGCCTCAGTGAAAAACAACTTTGTTGATTTTGTTCCGTTAAATAAATAAAGCTGATTGATTGATTTTAGGATATTGTAAAGAGTTTAGTTCCTTTAATTGGCATAACTTGTATCTATACCGGATAAAGTCAGTCGTGGTTGGAAACCCTTTTCATTTTAAGACAGGAGACCCTGCTGATCCAGGCAATTATGGCCAATATCCAATTCTTCCTGTTTTTCTAAAGTTTGAAATGGCTGTTATTGACCAATTCTACAAATACCTAATGGTTAATAATTTAATTAGTATTAATCAGTCAGGCTTTCGTCCATAATATTCAACCGCAACTGCCATAAAATGTTACTGAAAATACGGTTATATGCAATTGATGAGGGAGTTATAAAATATCGGTCTTTATGCTAGATTCAAAGAAAGCCTTTACATGTAAATCCCATTGAAATCTCTAAATAAACTTAATTATATGGTGACTAGTACAAATGTAAGTAATTGGTTTTAAAATATTATATTGTAATCGTACTCAATTCACATGTATTTGATGTATATCATCCGATGTCAAAATACTTTGCGGTATGCCACAAAGGGCTAAGATTGCATCTTGGTTTCTAATTGATATTAATGATTTACCCAATTGTGTTTCCCACTGTAAAGTTACACGAGGGCTTGCTGATGATACCGCTTTATACACTCTGCATCCACACTCTCTTGTGACATAAATTGAGTTAATAAGGATCTTGATTCTCTTCAACTGGGGTTAAAATCAAAACTTAGTTTAATGTTAATAAATCTTAATTTATGATTATAGGCTCTAAACAAAGACTTAGTACGGTAAATTCATGAATTACCTAAAAGCCATTAACTTAAATAATGTTAATTTCACCACACACAAGTACTATCCCAATGTAAAATTCTTGGTGTACATCATAGGAATGACCCAAAAATCCTCACTTGAATGAGAATATGAGCTACATTGTACTCTAAGAAGGACCATGGACTTACGGATTAACTGGTAAAGAATATGCAATCAATACCCCATTCCCTGTTAAATTTAAAATCGTTTACAATGCTATTGTGCTACCCACCTTCTTGATTATATGTACCTCCACTAGTTTGGGGAAATTGGTGGGGTCTTCAATTCTTGCAAATTGTCTAAACAATTCTTAACAATTAGGGCCAGGTAAGAAGTCACCCATGTATTTTTGTGGGCACATGGGACACACCCAGCAGACTGACTGTTTAAGAAATTAATTGGCTTCCATCTCCAGTTCTTTGTATCGTCCAAGTTTTTAACTGCAATATGGGCGTCTAACATATAAAGTTCTACATTAAACTGGCATACTTCATCATCTGTCATTTATTCAATCTCTTTTTTTCATGTCCAATGAATCACACTATAACCTTGCTTTTTGCGATTGATGATCTCCCCCACGTCATAAACTCACAAATATTCACATTTCCTACAGCCCGATATTAGAAACTGATTAAAAAATTATCCGCTAGTATTTTCTTATCCGTCGCCTCACAATGGTTGTAATGGAATAAGTATTATGATTCGGACATTAGAGATGTATTGTATTGTACCCTCCAGCCCACTTCCTAAACATGTACAATTTCTTTAACTTGTTAATTTGAAATATTGAAACCAATGCTTTCTAAGCTCGATGTTGTTACAATTGGTACCAAGACTGTTTTACATATGTAAGGTACTTTGTTGTTTATACCCAATTACACATGCCAAGTTTTTACAAGTACCTTGGTTTAAACCAGGATGTTATATATGTATATATTTTGCCTCACGGCCTCAGTGAAAACAACTTCGTGATGTGTTCCGTAATAAATAAAGCTTGATTGATTGATTTTTAGGCTAGTTGCAAAGTTTAGTTTCCTTAATTTGGCACATAACTGTTATCTATTACCCCCCCCCGGATTAAATAAGTAGTGTGCTGAAACTCTTTTTCATTTACACATCAGGAATTAATTGGTGCTCAGATTTTGTTGTGAACATTTAAGCCCATAATTTTTTTGAGATCAAGAAGGAAAGCGATTATGTGCTATTCATAGATCAATAAACAAAAGAGGAATGAGGTCATCATTACGTTCAATAATGCTTATCCCCGTATATCGGACATTGACGTATTCTTGCATAAACTTGGTAATATCCCATGGGAGAATTGAAGGGAAAAAGGGGTTGTGGTGTTTGTTGTAGTTGTCTGTTGTGTCGACCAAATTGTTGTCTAGCTGGCGTATTTGCTAATCGTGTTCTTTCATTGGTTTCAACTTTGGAAGTAAATTAGATTTGCTTTTTAAAAGAACAACAATTATGATTCGGGCTTTATCAAGGTCAAGGTCACTGCAACCGTTGCACATTTTTTTTGATTCACGTAGTATATGAGAGGAGATCTAAATAAGGGAAATCGGCTTTGATGGGTTTAGTGCGTTAGCACAAGATTTCCTCTAGAGCAAAGGGTCCTTGTTCTAATCTAAGTGGGACTCTTGTATGTTGCCAACACAGCCATATTGGGTTCATTCCCCTGGGTTCGTTAGTTAGTTTTCCCAATCCATGGCTGTTTCGAGTACGTGGGGTTAGTGGCCTTTCCTTACTTTCACCACTGAGACACCTCACGGATTTTTTACCACCCCCCCCCACACTTTAAAACAAAAATGATGACAGAAGGAAATCATTGTTAAGAAAACACACACCCTTTTTTTTTTTTCCCCGTATCTCAACCACACACACATGGTGACGGCTATAATTCGGACACCCGGCTTGGTTCAGTGATGAAAGTTCCATAGTCTGGTCACGTTCCGGCGTATTTGTGGCCAAACAATACTACGTGGGATCGGTTGTTTGTTTCATATAGTCGTGTTTGAATGTACGGCCATATATGACGCTGTTTTAAAGGGCCGGAAAGGCTCAATAAGGATATGAAGTTTCCTTTTCTTGAAAGGTTGGCATTCACTCCAACACCCCCTATTCTGTATAAGTTGTATTTCCGCTCGGGAATTTCAATCCGTTTGTATTGTTGTGAGAGCTAAAAACGTTGATTTTGTCGGCCTCATTTTAGTTAGTACCTATTGTGTCGACCAAAAATGGGAACATTTTTTTTCGTTATTACTCAAACCAACACCTGGCTCTAAGATTTCACGGGTAAAGTGAGGGGAAAATAGTAGCTTTTTCTGATATCAAAGTGACGCACTTCGGTTAAAATCTGGGGCTTCTGGGGCGAGGATATTAAGCGATGGGCCATGACCTTTTAAGTGTGAGCCTCTTAAGTGCATGTCGGAGTACTGGGGACGGATAGGTGGCCGGTACATAGGGAGTGGCACAGCGAATGGGGTGGTATCAAATTACTCAGAAAATGGACCTCATCTATAAGTAATTTTGCATGATAGACATTTCCAAAGTAGTAGTAGCTTAAGCCTGCTAATTTGCAATATAAAACAAACTGGACCGCCATGAAATTGTTCATACTAGTTTTAGCCCTTATGTGCTTTTAGAAGGAATCTTTTAGTGGATAATGCTAACCATAGGTGTGTGACAATGGGGACAACACCAGAACTCAATCCATACATTTTAAATTAAAACCTATCGCTAAATCCAAAATGGCCACCGCCATTTTCATAATTTGAGCCTAATTTGACTTTAACAGTCAATGTTGTTCAAGGGTACACATGATGGACGAGCACGTTTAAAGTTTGCAATTACAGTCTTGTACTAATATAACTATAACACATGTTTTTATATGGCAAGGGACTTAAGAGGTGACACCTATAGCATTGCCAATTGCAATGTATAGAAAAAATGGCACCGCCTATGAAATGGTCGTTCATAAACTATTCTCGGCCAATCCTGTCTTGTAGAAAAAATATTTTATGTGAAAATATAGCTTTACACACACAGGTGTTTAGGGTAATGGACACACACAAGAGAAACTCAAACCATCATTTGAACCCGGTCGCGCACTTATTAACATCTCCTCTGTAAGACTGATTATGTCACCTTTCATCTTTTCAGTCTCCTAGAAATGTTTCCTCCTTCACTACCTCCTTTTTATGTCCGACCTTCCCGTGTCCACTCACTTACTTATTTCTCTCTTTCTGTACTACGTTCTATCTCTTCTTTCCCCACTTCTCTCGTAGCATTACCCTTAACACACTCTCTGTATCTTTCTCTCAATTCATGCCTCATTTTTGGTCAATTTGTAATCCCCCCACATGATTGACCCATCACTCACCACTTCTTAAGTTTCGTAAACCAGTTTTACTCATTAACTACTTTGAACTATTATTATATTACAGTGTGTGTATTGCAAGACTTTCAAGGTGGCACAATTGAGCATGTAATTTGCAAAAATTTAAAAAAAAATGGGCTGCCATTGGAATTGCGACTTAACTAGTTGCGGCCATTCTGACTATAAAAGAAATATTTTAGGTACAAACTACCCACAAAAAATGATAAAATGAGATGTTGAATTAAACACAACCAATAGAATTCATAGACATTCCATTTTATAAATCAATTTACTTGCTTACTGCTTACTGCTTACTGGTCCCTTAACCATCCGGTGTGGGGGGGGTGGGACAATGGCCCTGTTGAGCACTCCACCCAAGCTGGTTCCACTTGACGGTTGTTGTTGCCAATGGCTTGTGACTCTGCAAAACTCTTCTTTGTCCTTCTTGATGTTGTCTGCCCTTTTTCCTCGTTGCCACGACTTCCTGTAACATGACTGTTCCTGGAGGATGTTTTTGAAAAGCCCGTTTGATCTTGTTACATGCACATACCATCTCAGTTTTCTTTTCTCTACACAGTGGTCATGGAGATCATCAATTACCCATGTGTTTAATGGTTGTTACGCACCTCCTAGTGGTGGGTAGAAGAGAGTGTCGGGAAGACCAGGCTCCCCTTCTTTATACTTTTTTATTTTGTCTCTCCCTTTGATGCCAAGGATCCATACTGGACACCAGCACCATTTCAACTGCTTGGATCCTTCTTTGAAGTTCCGAATTGAGTGTCCATGACTCACAAGCGTATAGAAAGATGGAGGGCACATGAGCACGAGGAGCTTCAGCTTTGATTTCAAGGTTATGTTTGTCTTGCCAAATGGTTTAGCTGGCAAGGCTGGTTGTTGTATGGCTGCCTGGCCCGGACTTCAGGTTAGACCCCTCCTCACTGATGACTCTCCAAATGCTATCTAGTGACAACTCCCGGACCACCCAGTATCAAGTTCACGCCATTTACTTTGATCTTTGTGTTGATTGGGTCCTTTTTGTTACTAGGCTTTGTGTTTCAGCGTTGATTCCATGCCATACCTGGTAGATGTTTCATCCAGGCATCTCACAAGCTTAAAAAGCTCTTCCAGACCGGCCCAATCCGTCGAGGTTCTCACGAATCTAGTTAGAGATGTAACGTCCTCAATGGTTATATAAAGAGTGGTGTTCAAGAGCATCTGTCATTATACGTTCCAAGATGATGTGAATAGGGTTGGTGATAGGAGAATCCTTGGCGGACCCCAACTATTATGGAACCATACATATGGCGCCCTGGAAAGTACTGCACTGCTGGCTTGGCAGAGAGATGTTTGTGATGGTCTATTCAGTTTTGCCCCATGTTCCCCATGTTGTTACTTTGTCATTGTGCCCACAGGGCTATCATTGCCAGACTGTCAAATTGCCTTTTTGAAGTCTATGAAGACATGGAAGATATTTTGGTGTTGGCGAGTTTTTACACAGAAACCTCGTAGGTTAAAATTTGTTCGCAGTGCTTCGCCCATGCGAAACAAACCAGCTGTTCCCAGCGATAATTTCTTCGGCCTGGGGCTTCAGTCTGTTCAGGAGAACTTTCAGCATCATTTACTTGCACCCCTGGCTTATGAGCTATGGTGGAATAGTTCTGAAATGGTGAAGGTTTTGCCTTTTTTGGGTTTTAGTGTAATATAAGTGACTTTGTCAACGGGGGCCATTCACCAGTCTCATATCTATTGCAATATTCTGGTGAGAATTTTAGTCACCTTTCACCTCCATCTTCAGCATTCGGCTGTATGTTATCAACTCCGGAACTTCCCAATCTTCACGATCTAAAGGCCTGCCTCAACTCCTCATTAAGATAGGGAAGTCACATCGTTTGATGATTCTGACCTGCAAGTACGCTGGTATCTCCCTGGGTCTTATGGTTGTAAGTTCTGAAAGTATTCAGTACACCCTCTGATTGTGGCACCTCTTCGTGAAGGAAGTCCCCAGTTTGTCTGATTGGTGGGGTTAACTCTGACCGCTCGTCTGGTGAGATTTTGCATTATTTTGGAAAAAGCTCTCGACTGTGCTGCTTGCTAGGATTTCTCATCAAATTTCTCAAGCCTTGCCTCTCATCAGGTTTCTTTGGCCTTCTTCATGCCTTTACTGATTGTCTTGGAGATAGCTTTATAATCAGCAGTTCTGGTAGTGATGTTTGGTTTTCTTTCAGCTACACTTCGATTATCCCACATCCAAGGATGTAATTGGTAACCCCAAGGCGTGTTTTTGGCGGTGTTTTCCCAAATATTGGTGGGCTGTTGTCCGTCATCCACTTCGTTGAAAACTGTTGGGTCATGTTTCAACATCATTATTTAGTGCCAAGAGTAGCGGTTGCAAATTTCCACCAATTGGTTGCTTGGAAGATTCCAATACTATCGGAGCCTTCAGTCTGTCCAGGTTTGGTTAAACTTGAGCTGGTGTTTGTCGGTTATTGGCTTCTTAGGCGAACCTTGAAGATTCATGAAACCAAGTCATGGTCACTGCCTATGTATGACTCCTGGCATTCTAGTTTTTGATACGTGATGCCAGGGATCGGAACCGGTTTTGACCACGATGTGAATCAATCGGTTGTGAGCAGCCATTTGGTGAGTGCCAAGTCCAACGCCGGGAAGCCTTGTGTTTTCCGATAGTGTTGGCAAGTACCAGTTGTTGTAGCTGGTAAAAACTCCAACAGGTGCATGCAGACTTCTCTCCGCATTAGTAACAGGGTTACAAACGGCCCATAGCATTTCTGTCCATGCCTCTTTTGCAAGTCCGTTCCCAACTTAAGCATTCCCACTCTCCTTGGATGTTACAAGTCTTTCTTGTTCCCCGTATTGTTACAACTTCCCCTGAAGCTGAGTGTAAAATTCTTCAACTGCCCTCATCTTATTTGCTTCCCAAATGGGCGCCATGTTGCCAAATTAGCAGTTTTACTTGCTTTCTTTTTGACTTGTTTGGATCCACTTGAATCCTGTGGCGTTTAACTATGCATAATGTATTACAAAAACTCAAGGAATAATTGTTTCTCTATACATGGTTTAAACACCTAAATTTTCATATAGAATATTTGAGGAACCATTCTTGTACTCACAATGTTTTTCATTAGTTAATTGCATCACTTAGGAGATATATGCGGGAATTTTGGCCATAAATACATTTTTTACCAGACAAGCATTATACATAACTATTCACCATTTCACAAAGTTCTCATTACTACGTATTTGCCAATCTAGGTCCGCTGTATTTTGCCTCTTTAATAGTCTGGTCCTGTCCCGTTTCCTCGTTCCCCATATCACCCAAACGCCACTTATTCACAGTCGGATCCCTTGCATAAATCTATCTGTACAGGACTCCATTAGCCATACATACCATCTGGCAACTTGCACACTCTTGGGCCATTATTGCAGGGTAAGAACTCTCAAACAGTCGTTCATTCAGGCAGGGTTTGCCATTCATGCCACTTGATGATCAAAAAAAAATGTACCATCAGGACGTACCATCCATATCCATCCATGACCATGGGCCTTTGAGGGGTGCTGGAGAAGGCTCTTTAATTCTACGGCACCATATAGTTTTGCCCCATCTGCATGAAGGGTAATAGGCAGTCCCCACATAAGGAAGCAGGCCAGAGTTTCAATTTGTGGCTTTCTTTGCTCTAAACTTAGTACCTGCAAGTTTTTCTCATCTTTGATGGGTAACCGAGCTACAACAACATGAACTTGTTGAAGTTTGCAAAGAGTTCATCGCCATAAGCAAACACTGGAGAGAGAGAGAGAAGTGTTAGAAGAGGAGAGGGAGAGGAGAAAGAGATGAGATTTCACTTGTAGAGATTTGTGCATTTGGCCTCGAGTAAGTACCACACGCATCTCTAAAAATCTCGCAGAGATACCTACCCACCCCTTTTTTTCTGCACACCACCATACTGAACCAAATTTTAGAATCAGTTTAAACTGATCCTCAGAGCCTGGCATTCCACATACATTAGCTTCAATATTTTATGAAGTGTGTAACTCAAAACAAGACACACGGTACATCAAAGGCATGCCATTCATATACAGTAATTGATGTTACTCTGTCAGCGCATTTGCTGCCAAAGCAATGTTCTGGATAAAAGCTTCTCGAATCCCTCGTTTACAAACTTCAAAAGTTCACCTGTAGTGAACTATATTCACCCATCAAAGACGTGAACAACTTGGCCAGCTTCCTACATTGAGAACTGTCTGACCCTCCATGCAGAGAGTTGTTCCATTGTCTGGGGTTCCACAATCACATGTAGTGTTCTGATATGCTTCCAGGTATCCCCACTTCTGCAAAGAAGAAACTAGATCGGGCGATTCTAGTTCTATCTGTTGAAATTCACTCGCAATTACAGTCCATTTGGAGTCAGCTCCTGGTGGAAGATGCTCATCACGTTCCCTACAAATAGATGTTACTTGGTTGATAGCAAGTCTTTCTTTTCACAAATGCAACTCTCTTAAGCTCTTAGCGACTGATTTCAAGAGGTTGGACTGGCTTAAGAAACATCTATCGGGGGAAAAAATTAAGGTGGGTGGCAGCTGGTCTTGCCAGGAACATGGGTTGCTTCACATTAGCTACTTGACAGCTATGCTTTTGATGCTCGCTACAATATGACAGATGTCTGATGGGGCATCCTCCTAGGATGTATACGTTCTACGTTGGTGTTGGACGAAGACGTCTTATGATAAGCCGTCAGTGGAGGCATTTAAGGCTGAGTCAAGTTTATTGCCATGGGTGATCTTCCCATAAAGGCCATGTTCTCCAAACAATGGGCAGGACAAAGAGGATTGTTCCATTGTCTGTTTTGCTGTTCCACAACACAGGTAGTGCCCTGATCTGCTTCCAGGTAAGCCTCACTTCTACAGGAACCCTTAGATCGGCCAATTTGGTTCCAATCTGTTGCACATCGAATTCAGCCCATGGGGAGCAAGTTCCAGGTGGAAGATTCTCACCAGGTTCAATACCAGTAGCTGTTACTCCCTTTTAAAACTGCTTAGCGTCTGATTCAAGAGGTTGGACTTTGACTAAGAAGCTCTGCCTGGATTTAAAGCGGTGCGGACAGGTCTCTGTCCGGGACATAGTGTGCTGCACATTTGATACTGGCAAGCTACGCTCTTGCATGCTCGCTACTCTACTGTTGGAGCAATTCCTGATAGGATGTATTAAAACGTTCTCGTGATGTTGAGGCGTGAGCACACTTACTCTCGTTTTCTTGATGTGGGTCTTATAAGAAAGAGTGCGGGTCACACCTCCTAGGTAGAGAGGGTTAGGGTGTGTAGCGCAGTGCTCCAGGGTGGTTCCAGAAGGACTTTAAGCTGACGTTTGGCTCCACGGTTGCGTCGTAGATGGAAGCATTACACCGTGAGCTTGGCGGATTTGCAAGAGTGGTTTCCTCGTAGTAATTAGGAGTTCATCCAAAAGCTTGGAGAGTCTCTCTTCAACGATTGTGAAGTCGGCATCTTGTACGCTAATTCGAAGATCGTCTGTTATAGATAAAACGACAGGTTCCTGCACTCCTAGGTTGGTCGTTGATAGATTTTAAACAGGAGAGGTGCGAGCACAATCCTTGTGGTCAGTCCATCTTGAGCCGACTAATCGCTCTTTTCCGCTCCTAGCTGAACAAGAACTCCTGTTTGCAAGTTACCAAAAAGCATATGGTGGAGTAGTCTTCAAGAGAGGCTAGAGTGGCAAATAATTGTAATGAGAAACTTGTGAGTTGGTCAATAGGTATGTATAAGCAGTACTTATGTATGGTTACTAGAGAACAGATTGATAGCGATATAGCTAATGACTGGCAAAAAGGGTAATTCATGGGCAAAAAGATGCATTAAAAATATTGAAAAAAACTACTTGAAACACACTATAATAGTGTAAGAATGGATTATCAGATATCTTGATCAAAAATAGCTGGTTTTTTAAAAAACTATATACAGTGCGGTAGTTAGTAGTTTTCTTTCTTGTCAGATCTAGGAGCAATTTCCCATAAAACCAAAAGGAAAGGGTCACTCTATGATTTTTTTTGTCCGGGGTGGTTTTAAAGGTCGTTAAGGGATTAGACATTGAATTCAAGTGCCAGAGCTTCACACTAAACTGCCCATGATTAAAACTGGCCACCTTTAAAAAGCAACTAAGTTACTGAAATGTGGGGTAAAAATGGCGGTTATTTCGGATTATATGCTAATAAGGTTTATTAAAATAGATGGCCAGGAATTCATTTGATTTGTTTTAATCAAACACCTCATTTAGCAGTTTGAGCCTTAAAAATATTTCTTCAACTAGTCTGGATATATCCAAAACTAGTTATGGCGCAATTTCACTGGCGGCCATTTTGTTTAGTCAATGTACTTGCTTAAGTTGTCACCTTGTAAGTCTTGCTACATACATGTTTATATTTATATTTGAGCAATAGTATAAATTTATATAAAAACTTTAGAGTGAGTGTAAAGTTCATCATTGAATACCTTGTAATGTTTTGCAAATATCTCAAAATTTATGAAATGGCGGCCCTTTTGGATATATTCAAATTAGTTTATTAAAGAATGTATATATTTGACTTCTGGTGGTTTGTCCATTTCTATCAAACATCTCCTTAAACATTTTTTTACCAATTATCCTTCTACAGACATGGTACTGGCTGAAACCAGTTTTGTTTTGTATGGAGCAACTTGAATTGGCGGCCATTTGTTTATGCAAATTAGCAGGCTTAAGCACTATTTGGAATGTCTATCATGCAGAAATTAATTTAAGTGAAAAAGTGTCCTAACAAGTTGGTAGTACTCTCGTTTTGCCACTTATATGGTACCCATATGCCAAAAATCACCCACCTCGTGGCCCAAGCACTATATCTGTCTAGTATTATTTCTACAACTCAATTGTGTTTTAACAACTGAAACGTTGTCAATCTCTACAATTTGGCCACAGGCCATGATTTCAAATTAAAGACACAGCATGATTTGAAAAATATTTGAAATTTGCAAATAGCTTCAGAAGGAAGGATAAGTCTGTAGAATTCTCAATAAGTACCTTTTCCAGCTGTAGAGACTTGACAGAAAGGAAGAAAACGGTTATGGTCCCAGATACGATTCTCCATTCAATTATATTACCTGGGAGTCCAAGCTTGACCGGCAGCTTACATACCGGCAGCACCTCGAGTCCGTATGCGCCAAGGTATCTTCGAGGAATAACCTCCTGTGCCGACTTGCTGGATCTTCATGGGGTGCCAGCCCAACGACCCTACGCACCACTGCCTTGGCTCTGGTCTACAGCACTGCCGAATATATGCCGCCCCAGCATGGTGCAACAGCTCTCACACAAAGAAGCTGGATACTGTACTCAACGAGACCTTGAGAACCATCACTGGCTGCCTCCGTCCTACTCCATCTGAATTCCTACCAGTGCTCTCAGGCATTGCACCTGCAGCACTTCGGAGAGAACACCACACGCACAAACTAGTGAATAAGGCCCTGCTGGACAACAAGCACCTGCTGCATAACACCGTCAAAGAATCACACCAACTCGGTAGAGACTGCGCTCTCGCCGACCTTTCTGCCGACACGCCGCTAAACTCTCCAGTTCCCCATTCAACATCTTACAGACATTGAATACTGCCTGGCTTGATACTCCAAGTCCAGACCAATTCTCTTTCACACCCAAGACAGAACTACCACCTGGCAGCAACCTCCCACGCAAGGAATGGGTCACCTTAAACCGGATTCGCACAGGAGTCGGTCGCTTCAACAGCAATATGCGCCGATGGGGGCTGCGGTCATCGCCAGCCTGCCAATGTGGCTCTCCATCACAGACTGCGGATCACATTCTCAATGAGTGCCCTACCTTTCGTCCCCGGTGGACATAGATTTCTCTAACCCCAACCAACAGTGAGTTGGTTCCAACGTTTACAACATGTTTAGCTGCTGCCTCATACGCAAGAAGAAGATTCAATTACGTGTTGTAGTAAGTGTCCGAACGGACAGTAATGACTAAAATCTCAGATTCTGTCCTTATTAGGTTGCTTCTGGTCTTATCATTTGCAGGGTATGTTAGGCTACCTGTACTTGTTACATACATGCAAAAATCTGATATTGAATATTTTTTTCGATTTGCTGATTTAGCAAATCACTGATAGTGTCTTTAAATAAACCTTGATGATTATTATTATAACCTACTGACACAGGTAAAAGTATAAAGACTCGCACAGGTGAAAATGTATGATTTTGCAAGATTGAGTCGCTCAAATTGAACTTGTGTGTGTATATTCGTTTAAACATAGTCCATAGGCATGGCAAAAGGGCTGCAAATGGAGACTTCAGTTCAAGAGGTTTTCAACATTTTTATTTAGTTTTGAAACTGGTCAAAGAAAAAAAAGTTTGGCCACGAAGCGGCCGAAAAAAAGTTGTCAAAAATGCAATAAAAAGAATTTGTGTAGTGCATAGTTTTTTTGACTAAAAAATACATCAGTCCTCGGACCGATGTGTCACCTATCGTCGCGGTTTGTAAATGATAGGCCTCATATGACCTTTGACCTTGGCATGTGACCTTTGACCACATCAACAAATGAGGGATCCAATGTAGCACCTGACTCAAGTTTGGTTCCAATTGAACTTCATCTTTTCAATTGAGGTCAATACATTTTCAGCTTAAAACTTGACCTCACATGACCTTTGCATGCGACCTGTGACCTTGGTATGTGACCTTTGACCTCATCAGAAAATTAGGGATCCCATGTTGCACCTATGACTCAAATTTGGTTTAAATCCGTCGAAGTTTGTGGGCATTACAGACAAATGTTAACCCTTTTTCACAACAGACACTAACAGTGGACAAAGTGATCCCTATGTGTCTTCCTGCCCTAAGCCACTGCAGGTGACACAAAAACGCAGATCGCTTAGGTTTTTGAGCTTTAGGAAACTTAGATGAACTCTTCTTTTGTTGGCCTTTAAGCTATTTTATTTTTAGAGTTAGAGATTGCAATGAATACATCAGAGATGGCAATTGAAGTACCCAATAGTGAATACCTCTGCCTTATAATTCAACTGTTAATGGTCCAGACCTGGACCATGATTTCGGGCAAGAATCTCACATATGCATTTGAGGGTCTCCCTGCAAATGGCAAAACGGTGCAAAGAATTTTGTGAAATACGCAAATTAAGTCCTTTGCTACACAACAAAATGGGCAATTTCAATCTAATTTTAGGATTGACCAGATCGTGTTTATGATGATGAGAATCCAATCCTACTTGAACATATTTGTTTTGCTAGAGTAGCCTTGATAAACAAATCCATTCATTTTCATCATGTTTTCTTTCAGAATTATCTTATAATCTTTATGCAATATAAGTTGGACTCAAAATAAATGGAATTGTTTATTTCACTTTTCTTTAAACAATATGGTAATCGTAAAATGTCAAATTTTTCTATTCGTAGTTAAAATTAAACACATCTCAACAAAGAAAACGATATAGCAATTGATCACATAATCATTTGGAAGGTATAAATTTAATTCCACATTCACATTTGATTTCAGCTCACACAAATACACAATCAAAAGCAAGCAAATACTACATGTCAGTGTTAAAAGGTTACCAAAGTTTAATGGTAGTTAATACCCCGGGTTAATAATACCCCCCCACTTGAAGAGTAACCATTGAGGAAGCAAGGTTTAAAATTAGCCACATGGATAAGTGGGTTACTCTCAGCATTCACACTGAGAAGGAAAGGAACATGAATCTGCTTACATGAAATTACATGATACTTCCTCTGCAAGTCTGCAGTTAGGCACAAGCATTCGGTTCCAATTTCCTCCCAATTTCATACTTTAAAAATTTTAGTACTGTTGTACTTCCCGCTTCATCTTGGTTTGCCTGTATTTTGCGCATTGAAATTAGCTAAAAACAGAGTCTTTTAAGGTGGTGTTGTGAGAGCATGGAAAATTGCAAATTAAAATTAAGCACATATGGGATATGCTCAAACATGTTATTGCAAGTATGTATTTGTAAAGGTAATACAAAACACGTGTTGGGAAATTATGGCGAGGAGGGTCTTTTCAAATGGTTATTCTAACAAGTGCCCTTTAAACACACTTCTTTACAAACTCATGATTCATTCTTCGCAATTGCCCTCCAGTTTTATCAAAGTGAATCTTTGGGAATCTAGATGGTTTTACAAGGCCTAAACACAACTTTTCCTTGGATTTTGGTAGATGATGGAGCCGAGCCTCATACGAGTCTGAATAAATAGAAATTACAGCAAGCACAGCAATTAAAACACATATACTTACATATCATAGGCTTTATTTCGTTAGTACAGGTGGGAGATTTTGTGTTATTGTGATATGTGGAAGGTTAAGTAAAATGGGAAATTTTAATTCTAGTTAACAGAGAAGTAGAGATATGGTACATTTCCAATATATACTGATAATGATATTAGCACATATCCTTTGACCTACACAGGCAAGGATAACAGACTTAACTTGAACATTTATCTCCTTCACAAATATCAGGTACCTGTCGGATTTCTATTACAAATTCTAAGGGTTAAAAAAACAAGGCTCTTTTTGTGAAAATGCACATCTTCATATAAAAACAAGGCAGCACTCAATATCCATCTGGGATTTTTACACCTTTGCTAATCTGACACCATCATCAGGGAATTAGGCTTGACATAGAGAGTCAGTGGCTCAAAGGATAAAGCCACGTAGCTTTTGTAAGTTCCCTGTATGGACGATGATGATCAAGTGCCATCAAAACCCATCCAGACCTGTGCTATGTGATAATAAAAATCTCACATTTGCCAATACGGTCTGTGTGGCACCAGCAGTTACCCTTGCCAGTACCAATTTTTGACCACCAAGAATCAACATCCCATCCAACATCATTGATAAACACACAAGTAGTGTGTAGTATTTTGAAAAAACAGCTCAATGAAAGAGATTTGCGATGAAATAAAGCAAGGGTTGAACTTATTGTAAATAGCGGTTAGTGTGTATTTGAGACGTGACCAACATTATTGACAAACTAAAAGATCCGTCACAGTTCCTGTGTGATATTTATATTATGCAGTCAACTTTTGTCCCCATAATGCATCGGGCGAAAAACATTGCCGAGTCTTGAGGCAATCAATGGCAGGCGCACCCATAGCAAAAGGCGAGAATTGTCCCTGAAGGGTGAAACCTCCTGTGTGGAGGGTCACTACAAAATTTTTAAATACATCGCGGTCCCCGACCGTGCGTGCGTGGTCTGCCGTCGCGGTTTGCGAATGGGGCCAAATATTACGGAGTTCACGAAGTCACATGAGGTCACCGGACATGTCACCCCCACCCCACACGCCCCCTCTTCCTTCAGCAAGTTAATTCACTGTAGCCCTTACGGAATCATAGGGCATGCAATATATAAGGGTTAACATTTTGACTGGACAACGTCATGTTAGGGTCACAAGGTCACTTGAGGTCACCACTATGTCACCCCACTCGCCCCCTCCTTTCAACCAAAGTTTCATTTCATCGTAGCCCTTATGGCACTCACACGGCATGCATATATTAAGGGTTAAACATTTGAGCACACACACAAACTAACACACACTACGAACCAGAGTAATCCTATATAAGCCTTCGCAATTTCTTGAAGAGCCACAGTAAAATGCTAATTTCAGAAGATCGAGAATGGACATTTGTACAAATATTAATGAGTAAACGTTTATGAACTTGGAATATTCAAACATTTGCAAACACACAAGTTAGCTAGATGTGTAGAAAGCACTTGTAAAGCTTAACATGCTATATATTTTATGATGCCAACCATTCAATATATAATAGAACAAATAACTAGGATAGTTAATAACATAAAAAAACTTGTATAAATATCAAATCATCGCCCCATTCATTTACTCAATGGCAAACCATTGAGCAAATTCTCAAAGACAAAAACAATTTTGATACTGTCCACTATCGAAGTACTACATGTGAGTCAAAAAAACCTACATTTCAGAATAAAACATATTTAAATAGTTAACAATGTTTTGCTCAATGTTTGCTATGGTTAAGGAAGGGATACACCGGCTTTCAGAAAACGTTTAGGTGGTGTCATTTGGACTTAGTAGGAAGAAGAGCCAAGTAGTCTATGGTTGCTGAGGAGACTAAAAATCCTGTTTGGCCGATTTTGTGTCAATCAAAGATTGCATCGCTTACAATGAGAGTAACAGTCGTCGCAGTGATTCGAGTACCAACATTTAACACCAACTTAGGGTAAACAACTAGAAGGTGGGGAGTGAGTAATTGAAAGGATTATTAAAAATTAAATCCCGAGATTAAAAAGAAGATGCTAAGTAAAAAAATGTTAAAATTAACAAATCCAAGATGATGGTGTAGACCACATTTACTTTGGTTCAGCAAGATTTCATGTTTTTTGAACCTACAACGAAACTTGGGAGGCAAAGTGAAACCATAGAACGTTTTTGTTGATTACGCATTGGCAAAAACCAGGGCGATATTGAATTTTAAGTTTTAAATTCATGATTTATCCTACAAAAAAACTTCGCTTTAGTTTCTTCTTGCAATTTATTGACTCTGGTGTACTGTATTTGTGCAAAATAATTACCTTAGAGATGTAAAACAAAAATCTCTGAGGCAGTTTTCATTATGTCATGACTGAGACATTGAGAGGAGTGATTTTCACTAACTGACGTACTCTTTATGAGTGAACAATGGTAATTTATTTTTTTGAAAATATTTTCCATAATATGTTACACAATCGACCATTTTATTCAAACTGATATGTTTTTGTCGAAAGAAATCAATGCCATCTACATTGCATGTGTGAATTGTCTTTGCTATAAGGTGTTTGTTGGTATACGCAAATGTCAGTCTCTTCTCCTCCGCATTGTATGGAAAATCGGCCAAACTGAATTTTGGTCTCTCCGGCAAATTGTCATAGTTTCTGGATCCAAAAGTCCAAAGACCCAAATAAAATCTCTTCTGATAGCCTTTTTAATTTCTTGTAAACAACCAAAGCAAACATTGAAGCAAAAATAACGTTTAAAACCTTTGAAAGAAAAATCTTTCCTGAATGTAGGGTTTTCATTGACTCCCTGACATGTACAATAGACAATAGCTCATTTTCATTTTTGATTCACAAAGAATCCTGTTTGGTTGCCTTCTGTTCATCCCGAAGTATAACTTAACAATAAGCAAACTTTCAGTTTTGGTAAAATATGATTACTTTGAATTGATCTCAAATGATAAGCTAGGAACTCTTTAAAAGGCCGACTCAGAATTTTCCGAATATAATTCTTTTGTACTAATAAAAACACTTAAACAGTCAACTAAACTAAAGGCGAAGAAAGATAACACTTAAAATGCTCAATTCAAGGTTTGAGATGAATCCGATTTTGATTGTATACAACAGTTCTGGTGTATAACAGTCATCATAAAAAAGGCAATCGGGATATGAACCTCAGATGACCTTTGGACCTGTCCATGACCTTTGACATCATTCCCACAATTGAAGGAACCCCCATTGCCCCTTAATAAACCCCAATCTGGTTTGAACCATACTTTCAATGTTTCGAAGAAGACCTGAAGAACAAAAACTTAACCTTGAAAACCTAACAAACTGGAACATACCTGTATGTTTGCTAACATCGCAAACCCCCTAGTGCTTTTCAAGCCAGGGGGATTAAAATGTTTCAACAAAAATTTCTGGATCCAAAATTTTATTACAAAGTGTATTACTTCCAATGAAGTAGATTGATTTTGAGCTTAGCTTTTCACACCGTGCTTGGTATAACTTGGCAAATGCTTATAAAACTTGATTTGTTGAAAAAATTGAGGGGGGGCCATCCTCAGAAAATCTGAGTCAGCTTTTAAAGTAAATGTCATGCTAAAATAACCTATGCTTCACATAAAAATTATAAATACATTTGTTTTAAATGAAGGCTTTCATCAAGAGAAAAATTACCCTTATTATTGATAACTATATCTTCCCTATGATTGCGGTCATTTTGATCCGCCAACACAATGAAAACAGAAATCATTATGTTATGTAGTGCATGGCATGCCTTGGAAAGAGGTAGTCAAATGAACAACAACCACACTTTAAAAGCGCACTGGTACATTTTCAAAAAATATGAAATTTCTTCAATTTGCTCTCAAATGATAGTCTAGGGCCATATATGTTCACCTAAAATACCTACCCCCAAAAACAGATAGGGACCATGAGATGATGATAAAGACATCCAGGTAATTTGAGGCCTTTTAAGTTTTCACAAATGTATATATTACAATGAATATTTTTGACTCGTACTCACTGATATTAAAGCACAAAGGTTAGACCGATCATCAGTGATGCATCCGTGGGAAACGTGCATACGCGTGCGGTTTCTTGTGTTTAACAAACGCCATTTTTCGTCGTCTGCTGAATTTAACATCGCCGACGACGTTAAATTATAAAATCGTTCTGTTTACCCATAAGGAAGCTGATTTGGTCTTAATCATTTCGGGTGAGAGCTTTAGTATATAAAAGCCTTACAACCATGCAAAAATATCAATTTTGAAAAATCTTGAGGGCGCACTATTTTTCAAATGTGCCAGTGTCTCTTTAAGTTGCCCTCTACATTCTGTTCAAGAATTCGTCCCAGTTTTTTAAGTGATTATTATTGATTTTCTACTGGACACACTATAAAATCCGATCTACTGACCATGAGTACCATCGACATTCCAGACACCTGCTTTTGTCTATTGACTTCTCAAGTTATACAACGTCACGAATGCCGAGCAACATCACAAATGCCAAACATGGTGACCTCCATAGACAACATTTAATAGTTAATTCTGCTAATAAGGCAATCTTATTGCAGAAGATATTATTTCTTTCAGACCGCACAGACATCTTTTAAAACATATTTAAATTAAAAATTAGCCTGTTAGTAACACTACTTTAAAGATGTCAACGGAGAATTCACATATCAGGTGTCCCTTGAAAAATCGGAAGTCCTGATTTTTACCCTGATGTAAAGCTTTCTATCATAAATATCCCCATCTGAAAGGGTTAAGCTTAGAAGTGTTTCTTTGGTATAAAATTGTGAAATTTCTAATTTCGTATAGGAGCAAATACGAAATTCAGCCTATGTTTTACATTGAAATATAAGCAAATCAAAATCACCTTTTTTCTCGCTTTAAGACATTTCTGTAGTGAAATACATGGTAAGCAATCTATTGAGTGTCTAATCTATATGAAATTACTATTATGACACAATATTTGGGTGCCTCAAAATCTCTCGTTGCACCTTTAAGAACATGTATATTTACACATAAAAATACCATATTACATGCTGAAGCTTTAATATGAGGCCAAATACAACTGCATTTGTATGGTTGACCTATATACAACAACTTTTAATCACCAAATGTGTAAATGTACACATAATATCATAACTATACAAAGGTCCACACAGGTCAAATGGGGTGCCAGGGTGCAGAAAAAGGAAATTGACTTTGACCTGTATTTTCTTGTGCTTTAACTCCATGAGAACTACCTAACTATCTACCGGCATCTAAGAACTACTTATTGCAAATCTTTCTGTTTAATGCTTAAGGAGCTGATTTGGACTTTATCATTTCAAGTACCAGCTGTACAAAAAAAGCTTTGTAACAAAACAAAGATACACATTCTGAAAAGTCCTGAAGGTGTACTTTTCATGTATCTGTGTCACTCCCTTCAATATTTTGTACCAATATTTCAATGCCACAAGCTATAAATGTCTGTACAATTCAATAATAATACACACATATACATATAAACAATCAAAACAATTACAAATTAGGCAACCCCAGAATAAAAATGCATTTAGTCAAATGCTATCTTTTATATATTTGCAACATTAAAGGTCCATGGCCTGATCGCTAATAGCCTCGTCCCCAGATATTACCGGAAGTGGTCAAAATTTTGGTATCAACAGGAAGAGCTATTTTTCTCATTTACCCTCTGAAATCGTAGGGCTAAAGGATGTTTGGTTTGGAAGTTATGAGCGAAAATGTACTTCCATGCCCATCCTTTGGTGGGCATACACGACAAGCAGCGTGAGATTTCGAAAAAGAAAACAAAAACAGAGTATTTTTGATCTTGGTTTTTGAATTTCTTAAAAATATCATGATTGTACTTGTGCTAATCACAAAGAAAGGCGATCAAGTGCTCAGGAATTGGGCCTTGCACCGATGCTCCGAAATGGCATTGCTACAGAATTTGGCCACGTCTCTCCTTGATGGAAGCAGCGGCATTGATTTTTTCCAGGCAATCGAGCCCTTTTTTCTTCAATGCAGACCCGGTCCCTCAACTCAACATAGAAAGTGGTAACCATGAGAGTTCTTCATTTTTTCAAAACCCCCCTTTCCAATGATTTTTCATTGATTTTACCCCCCTCTTTTTGCAAAATCGATGACAAAATCAGGGTTAAAAATACCCCCTATTTCAAGGTTTTCAATGACAAGAATTTCAGACACCCCTTTTCAATGACTCTTATAATTTAACATTTTAAAGGGGATGGCCCAATTTAAGGATATGAAGTTTTCATCTTGATAGATTGGCCTTCACTCCAAAACCACATCTGTAAAGTTTTGCGCCGATATTTCAATCCGTTTTTGATGCCAGAGCTGAAAACGTGATTTTGTAAGCCCCATAGAGTACTGTGTAAAATTAATATTGGTCAACCAAAATGGGGCACATTTTCACTCATTACTTCCAAACCAAACATCCTTTGGCTCTAAGATTTCACAAGGTAAATGAGAAAAATAGTAGCTTTCTTCTGATACCAAAATGTTGACCACTTCCGGTAAAATCTGGGGCTTCTGGGGACGAGGCTATTAGCGATCGGGCCATGGACCTTTAAGAACAAAACATACAAGTATCAATATTACTTTGTGTCTGCTGTACTCCCAGATGATCCTGTCTTTAATTGGGATTAATTAAAATACATGTATACTGATTTTAACTTGAATGAAAATGCAGCAATGATAAACAAATGTTCCTGTAAAAGTTTGTAGTCGACCACGACCAATTCTGTGAAATGCCCCTTTTTTTTAAATTTCGCGGAGACGGATGCTCAGAATACCCCCTTTTTTTGTGATTTCGCGGTCCTTGATGACAGTAAAAAATATACCCCTTTTCCTAGAAATTTAGAACTCACATGGTTACCACTTTTTATGTTGAGTTGAGGGACCGGGAATGCAGACCTGTTCTCGCCAGGTGTGGGATGAGTATGGGAGACCTGGTTGGCACACCCGGATTGCGATTCAAAATTTTGGTACAGAGGCAGCAGAGCATGCAAAAAAAAACCATAGAACATAGCCTTTTTTTTCTAAAAAAGAAAAAAAAGAGTGTGGCGTGGCACTTTGCTTTTTTGTCAAAAGGTCCAGAGACAAACTTTTTTTTTTTGCCTTGCTGTTACGTAGCCTATCCATTGTATAGAGATGAAAGTTACACACTCGGACAAAAATTCAACATAGTGAATAGTCTCTTCAACAATTACATGTACATAGATCCTGTGTTCATTTGAAAAGGCACAACAGTGTTTTATGTGTCAGAGGTGGTATTAAAAAATATTTACCTAAAAACCTGTACACAACATTTAGCACTGTTGCCATTCACCCATTTAGCGCTTTTGACTTTAGATATATACATACTGTACATACAAACAAACATACAGTACAGGACAGAAAGTACTTGCCAAAAAATGAGTGATTCACTCAATGTTCACTCAAACTTCACTCGAGTGGGATGAGTGGGATTTGAGTGGGTTTTGAGTGGGATTGAGTGAAGCTTTGAACCAAAATGAGTGGGACATCATAGTGCATGGTAGTGTTATTGATTTTTAGCTTTGAGTGGGTTGAGTGGGATTGAGTGGGATTTGAGTGGGGATTGAGTGGGATTGTGTATTTTCCACTCAAGTTCACTCAAAACCCACTAGTGGGGCTTGGCAAGTTCTTTCTGTCAGGTACTGTATACACACATATATGAATTTGCAGTGTCAATTATCATATTTACATTATAACTAGCAATGTAAAATTCTTGAAAATGCTGCAAGAGCACATCTATGCCTCCCAATTATCTTTATTAAAACATTTATATTGAACTTGGAATTACATGTCTTAAGAAATCTTTACTTTGAGAGACATGGAATTGGGACCTGAACATTTGTTGCCTGAATTGAATACTATAATCCTGTCCTCATATTTTGGCTTTTTTCAGATATGTGACCTGTATATTTGTATAGCTATAATAAACTTTTTTTTTCAAAATTTCCTCCCTGTGTAATTTAAACTACAGCACATGGTAATTTTTGACCACCACCCATGCTACAGGAGCAGGTCTCCCTCACTAACATCAAAGGGGAGCTATTATTTTTTCTTATCTCTCTTTGGACTTTAGAATGTTTCAAAAAATAATGAAATTTTAAAAGAGGCAGTAGCGAGATTCGAACCAAGACCACTGTATAATGAGGTCAGCTACCTAACCACAAGACCAGGGAGGATTGGTGTGCCAGATTTTCAATTCTAATCCTTGATAACATTTACGGAATAAATCCCTTCTACTATTGTGGTCGGTACTCAATATAATAAATAGCTCCGCTCTAGAACGGTTGCCACAACTAATGCTCCAGGAGCATGAGTGGTGGTCAAAATCTCACACTTGTGCCATAGACATTGCATTTAATTAACATTTTAAAATCATGTTAAAACCCCTTTGTAAAATCTGAGAGCCCAATTTTAGACTCTTGAAAACTCACTTTTAATTCAGTCAATTGCAGTCAATTCACTTAAGAAATCCTGTTGGATTTAAATTTTAGAAATCCTGGATGATTTAAATTAGAAAGTCTGCATGTTTTAAATTAAATTAGAAAAAAAAGTCTGCACAATTGTAATGGAGCATCATTTGATTTTGATGAATCAAAATTATGTATCATACTTGTGAATCCCTTTCTTAGCTTTTGGTCTTGGTAGAATACAATCCAATACCCTAGTGGGGAAAACAGATCGGTGACGTGTGTGTGTGTGTGTGAAGCGAAGCTATTTAGTCCAGATGATCAAGTCCGGTAATGAGTTCCATTCTGTTCTGGGTAGAAATGAGTATTTATAGGTATCCTTATTTGCTGAGATGTTGATATAACATTACTGTATGATTTTCTGGTTGGGCGAGTTACCGGGTGCAGCAGGTTTTCAATTGGAATGGCGAGGTGACCCTGGCAAGCTTTCTGGAAGGCGGCAAGGCGGGCAATAGCCAAGAATACATTGTGTTAGTTACTAAAGGGTTGAGGGACCTGAATGAGACAATGAATGATATCGGAGCTCATCTTCTGAATCAAATCTTGCTTGGCATTCGTCACAGGAAAGAGGCTTACTTTCAATGTCAAGGCCATTTTTAACTACATTCCAGTCACCCATATCTTTGGCTTCATCCTGTATAAGATACTGGTTTTCAGCTTGCAGTTTACGTTGGTGTTTGTTAGTACTTTCATGCCTTTTGAAATCAGATGGATGCTGAAACCCAACATTACACAAATGACATTGATACTTTTTGGGACTGTTATTTTTGACAACTGATTTTAATTGTGGAGAGGTATTAATGCCATTTTGGTTTTGGTTTGTAACACCTGTATCTTCCGCTGGATCCTGTAGAAGATGCTGGTTTTCTTTCAGTCTACTTTGGTGTCTGCTGGTACTTTCATGTCTCTGGAACTCAGATAGGTGGTTGAACCCAATTTTACATACATTACATTCATAGTTTTTAGTTTTAGCAACTTTGGCAAGCACCTGTAGAAGAGGCTGGTTTTTATTTGCTAAACAAATATCTCCTTCACACCTTTCAACTTGCACCTTTTTTGCAGTGCTAACTTTCCAATTATGTTCACGTTTTTTAGCAAAGGTGATATGACCACCTAATTTTCCCTTCTTGTTCCTTCGTCCTTTTGATCCACTAATTCTCTTCCTAGTATTGTGTTTTAAAGTAACAGACTGGTTCATACACCTGCGCTCGTGCTGCTTACAATGACTGGAATCAGTGAAAGCTCTCTTGCAAACACTACAAGAAAATGGCTTGGTACCCGTGTGGATTCTTTCATGTCTTTTAACACTATGCATTGAAGAAAAATGACTTCCACAGTACTTGCACTGATTGAATTCTGGATTTTCAATATAAATCTGATTTTGTCTTGTGAGATCTTCTTTACTTTCACATTCTGTAAACACCGTTTCATTTACACCTTCAGTGATCATCTGCTGCTCCCCTCTTGAAATAGCAACTCCTTCAGATGGTACATTCTTTATTACTGCATCTTCATCAAGAGGTTTGATCTTGCATATTTTCATATGCCACCTCAAAGAAGACCCAACTCTAAAGGATTTGGAACAGTCTTCGCCACGGTAAGGTTTTCCCCTGTATGTTTTCGAATATGTTCTTTGGCATGGCTTCCGTTGTTAAATAATTCTTTACATTTCAAACACTGGAACTTCTTCTTTCCCTCTCTTACTACTGTATTAAGAAGCTCCATTGTTTTGGAAGTGTTTACTTTTACTTTTGCTATGTTAGATGAATCGCCATCTTTGGAATTTTGATCATACCTGTAATTGTGCTTACTTGAAAGATTCATTGTTGAGGGAGCAGTCTTAGTGACTGTTTACATTTCTCTTCATGTATTCTACAGTGACCTTTCTGTCGGAAAGATTTTCCACAGTTTTCACAACAGAATGGTTTTTCTCCAGTGTGTGTCCTCTCATGGTCCTTAAGATGGCTTCTTGAACGAAAACTTTTATGACAATATTGACATTGTTTACTGTTAAAGTTTTGTTTCTTTATGAGAGAAGAGCTTACTTTGAACCGATGTATTTTGTTTTGTCTATGTTGCTGCCCACATATGGCTTTGTGCCGTCTCACATTACCTCCTTTAAACGACCTGTTACAGTTTTGACATGTGAATGGCGATTCTTCAAAAGCGTCCTTGTCTTTGGTTGTCCCAAACTCCACTGATCTGGAAGGATCACTGGCATCAAATGACACATGGTTAATGGCATCAGGTGGCACAGGGTGCATTGACTTTGATTCATTCTTGCAGTTCTTGGTATGTTGTCGCAAGCTTGTTGCATCTACAAAACATTTACAGCACAGTTCACATTTGTAAGGTTTTTCTCCTGTGTGGCGTCTTCGGATATGTTGCATCATATCAGCTTTCCTTTGGCTGAATTTTCCTTTGCAGACTTTGCACCCATATCTCTTTGCATTGCTGCTGTTATTGTCCTGTACACGTTTTATAACTAAATACTTCATGGTCAAAGCAGTTTCCAAAATTGGTTTTGCTGATAAGTTTTTATTCCTAAGTTTTGTTCCTGCAAGCACATTTCTATTTTGGAAACCTTTTTGATAATGGTGTTGCCCTGAAATTGGATGCATTTTCTGGATGTGTCCCTTCATAGCACTATTAGTTTTGAATCTTTTAGGACAATGTGGGCATGGAAAGGGCCTCTCCCCTGTATGTAAACGCAAATGCTCGATCATGTGTCCTCTCTGTTTTGTTATTTTTTTACAAAAATGACATTCAAAAATATTCCCATTACTAGTTATGATTCTAACTAAAGACTTATTCACACGTTCTTGAATTGTTACTGGTGCCAGTTCTTGATGTGACAACTCGGTGGTGGATTGAATTGAAGGTCTCTGTTGATACTCTGCAACATTCTGTTGATACTCTGCAACATTATAGTCTCCTGTAGTTTTTTCAGACAGAAATATGCTTGATGACAGACTCTGGTTGTTCATCTGACTCTCGTCTGCAGTAGCTTGACCAGTGTGTGTGTTTTCAATATGGTCAAGAAGGTCTTCTGCACAAGAAAATCTCTCATTACAAAAGAAGCACTCTTTTATAGTGCTAAATTCTTGCTTCGGATGTTGCTCGGCTTCTTCATACTCTGTAGTCTGCAAGTGTTTCAGATAATCAGAGTCTGGTTTTTCATCTGTTTCAGATGCAGTATCTCCCAATGTGCTTTTCCAACCAGAATGCTTCACTTCAGCAGCAGACTCACTTGATTTATCACACAGTAAATGGAAGATCACGGACCCTTGAGATACACATGACCTTGAAGATTCACATAGAATAGATCTAGCGGATGGATCAGCATCAGAATTATTTAATCCCTGCCCCTCATCTTTGTTTTCACCAGCATTAACAGCAGTATTCATTGAAGCTGAATCATGCTCTTTTGCAGGGAAATCTGAGGGAGTATGATACTGGGCAACATCAGGGTCATCCCCAATATTACATGTACCTTCTCTATCTGTAGCAGCCCCACCAGATCTTGCCATACCTTCTCTTATGTTTAACTTGTGCCTTTTACTTTGCTTATGTCGAGCCATGTCAGAGGGATATTTGCAACGATATTTGCAAACATCGCAAACTAAATTTTGAGCAGAGGATGATTTCTTAGTAGAAGCAGAAATACAGAGCTTCCTTTTCTTTATTTTCTGATCTGCATTAGACATTGATTCTTTTTCTTTTGGACAATCTTTGCAATTACGGCATTTATCCCCATCATAAACTGACCCACAGTCATTACACAATGCAACAAGATAACTTTCTGATGATCTCAATCCACTTAAAATGTCTGACTGTTTTCTTGGAGATTCACCCATAGGACTTTGTGCTGCTTCTGCTGATTTATTCTGTATAGATCCAACAGAATTGATGAAAGGATCAACTTCAATGACTCTCTGCTTTTCATTTTCGTCCACTGTCTTAGTCTCTCCTTCAGAAGCTTCACCTTCAGCAGTTTCAGCAGTTTCATATTCAGCAGCTCCGCCTTCAGCAGTCTCGCCTTCAGCAGTCTCGCCTTCAGCAGCTCCGCCTTCAGCAGTCTCGCCTTCAGCAGCTCCGCCTTCAGCAGTCTCGCCTTCAGCAGCTCCGCCTTCAGCAGTCTCGCCTTCAGCTACCTTGCCTTCAGCAGTCTCGCCTTCAGCAGTCTCGCCTTCATCAACCTCACCTTCACCTTCATCAACCTCAACTTCATCATCAGAAAAGTCTCCATCTGCCTTAAATCTCCAGTAGAAACCTCAGGACTACTGACCTTATCTAAGGCATACAGCTTTTCATCTTGAACATCGCCACCTTGTAAAGCTAAATCTGAATTGTCAACTCCTTCAGCACTGTTATGATTTTCTACTTCTTTGTGTATTTCATCACCTTGGTCTGTTTCCTCTCTATCATTTTTGTTCACCAAGTGTACTCCCTCTGCATCAAGTTCACCTCTGGCATTATCAGAGTAAAAAGTACTCTCATCTGTGTTGGCATAATGGGATATTGGTGTTGTTGGGTCACTATTTTCAATTTCATCTGTGTTTGTGTGAAAAGATAATGGTGTTGCCAGACTACTTTGCGATAGTGCATCTGTGTTGTCAACTCCTTCAGCATTGTTATCATTTTTTACTTTTTCGCGCATTTTACCACCTTGGTCTGTGTCCTCTCTATCATCCTTATTCTCCAAGTGTTCCTCTACATCAAGTTCACCTCTGGCACTATCAGGATACAAAGTACTGAAGTTACTCTCATCTATGTTGGCATGTGATATTGGCGTTGTTGGGTTACTGTTTTGAATTTCATCCGTGTTGGCATGATATAATATTGGTGTTGGGGGACTACTTTGTGATAGTTCATCTATGTTGGTATACTGAGATAATGGTGTTGGGTTCGTTTGATCAAATTGGGAGGGATCTAGGTATTGCTCTCTATGACATCGTTCATGCTCAAGAAGAGCTAATGGTGTTGGGGCATAATAATCATCACAATAGATACATTTACCAACAAATTCAGCTTCAGGTGGATCACAAGAGGAAACTTCCTCTGGGTTATTGGGAGAATTTTTTGATGAGCTAGAGGAGCCACTGATGTTATCAGTTCCTTGCAGCTTTGTGACAGATTTTGACTTAGAAGCCTTTTCCTTACATGAATTCTTAATGAAACCTGATTTCTGTCGCCAGTTTGTCAAACATCTACTCTGTTCTTTTCTAGCAGGAGAAAATTTTTTACTTTGCTTGAATGTACCAGAAAACCTGAACTTGCTGCTTCTTTTCCTACCATCTTCTGTTACAAATCTTTTTGAGATTTCTTCTCTTCTACCTTCTCCACTATCCCAATGGGATTCATGGTCATTATTATATATGTTTTTATCGGACATGTCATTGTTACCATTATTCCTTTCATTCTCTACTAAATCATCATGTTTTGATTCCCTACCAGTACACCTTCTTTCACCTGACACATCACCACTCCCCTTCCTGGCTGAATTCTTGGTGCCTTTGGGCAATCCAGTTTTTTTCTTCTGTACTCCATGTTGTCCACACTGAAAGAAATACAATAGGGAAAATACTCATGAATAAAGATATTTTTAAAATATAAATAGAGTCAAAAGATAGAAAGAGTTGTTGTAACTACTTCTTATTGTAATTATTATAATGCAGTTGGGCCCAACTAAAAGTAATATCTAAAAAGTGCATAATATAATTATTAATACCAGATTAAAAGAAGATCTGCACATCTTTTTCTTTTCTACATTCTCAAGGTTTTAGCAGAAAGTATGTCTCTAGGTTTTAGTAGAATAGAAGAATATAAACAGTGTTCAAGATAGTATCAAACATTTGCTATAATGCAGACAATGATACATCTTTGACGTGTGATCTTTAACCAGCTCTGTAATCCAGTTACGTTTCTACTAAGACAGAAAGAAGCCCAGTACCCAAGTTTCACATAAATAGAAATCAATTTAAAATATACTTTGGACCATTGTTATAACGTTATATATATTTAGCCCGGCTTACTGATTTTGCGAAACGAAACGAACGCCCATTGGTTTTACACGCTTTATTCCATCATGCATACATACATGTAACACGCATAACGGAATAAAGCGTGTAATCCAATGGGCGTTTCGTTTCACAAAATACAGTAAGCCATTTAGCCCAGGTGTCTTATCTTGTGTTCAAATTTGAGCAACTCTCATGAAGAAATTTGTATTTCTGACTGTAAACCAACAGAAATTACAACACAGCATGATTTTGGTTATAAAAATAATGTATCTAGTGAAAGAAATTCAAAACAAAGCAGGGTTGCATGCTATCGCAAAAGAATTTTGCTGTGAATGGGACTCGAACCACATCTCTCTGTTAATCCTAGAGTGCAATTATTTTGTCATCACAACCTGATGGGATTTTTTGTGTGATTTTCCAACAGCACTTGTGTTCCACCACCTTAGTTGCCCCCTCACTCAATTCTATAACAAGTTATATATCCCTAACGTCCCTAGATGAAAATCTGATGATCACCGAAAAAAGGGCGGTAGCGTTATTTTTCTTGTTAAATCTGGGGGGAAATTTCTAAAAAAAAACAAGGCATTAACCTCTCTGTGATTTTTTTACAAGTGCATTTAAATGTAGTTAGGGACGTTAGGGATACATATGTATATATATGTATATGTGTGTGTGTGTATTTCTTTTACCTATACAATTTTTCTATACAACAAAATCACTCGGATTCCTGTCAGTTTACTATTTTTTACGTATATGTAATTAATTTGAGTTGTCCGAATCACATACGAAAGAATGATGATCGTTCTGAGAGAGAGGGCGGCAACTATGCAACATCGTAAGCCCTGAGCTAGGCTAAACCATTTAATTTACGCCAAGCTCATGGGTACATGGGTAAGACCTTTATGACAAAGATCTACTTACATGTAGATGTTTTATATAAAACTAAGTTTTTCATTCGGGCAATGGAAAGAATATTTTCTTCACTGAAAGTACAAATTTTCATCACTTGGTGACATGTCCATCTTTAAATTCATGAAAATATGATTACCACTGCACTCATGAACATTCAATATTGTATAATCTTTACACAGAGTGAATAGAGAACTTTGTATCCATCAGAGTATTGTCAATATCAAAGAAAATAAATAATCCACTTCAGGAGTCCAATCAGCATCTTGGTCCCACCAATACTGATGCTGGATGTCGGATGTATACATGTATTTTGATAGAAAGGTAGCCTCCCATCAATGTGCAAAATTGTAACTTTTTGCTAGCTAGGCACTTTAACAATTACATACTCACCTGTTTTGTGGCATCTAATCTATGCTCCTTGTTCAGTTCTGAGTTGGATGAACTTGCTGCTAATTCTGGTAGGTCAGTTCCTGTCTGGTCATTGCTTTGCCTACTTAAAATCGGGTTCTTTGTAGAGACTGCTTTCTTTTCATAAGAGCCAACTGTATCTGTATTAGAAGAAACACTTTGCACTAAATTTGCTGAGGAAGCCGTTTGTTTAGTGGCATCCACTGCTTCACAAGTTTGATCATCTTCTGCATTTTGTCTAGCCTGATGAGATGAGTATGACTGCACAGCTTTACCACTACTTTTCTTTTGGATCCTTTTCTTGTTAGTTTGCCTTATCTGCAGTTCACTTGAATTATCAGAGCTTGCACTTTCTATTTGTCTTTTTACAGTGTTAACCACTTTTTCCTCATGATGTTGCTGTGCAAGCCGCTTTCTATGTTCGAGGTATGGACTTGGTTTAGGACTAGAAGTTGGTTGCTTGCATTTCTCTGGTGTTTTAATTGCAGGTGTTGACTTCCCTAAGCTTACTGAATGATTATCTTGTTTCTCGTGGTCACTTTCATTTGATTCTGTTTCACTGGAAATCAAATCAATAATTTCAAGATCCACAGTACTGTTTACTTCTGGTACCGATACCTTTTGTTTGGTAGGAGTAGCTGGCGGCATCAAGTCCCAAAGACTGGGCACATTTGTCGGCACATTTAACAGTGATGAATCATCTACTGGAACTTCTTCCACAGTTCTGGCTAGATCTTGGGGAAGAACAGTATGTTGCTGAACATTTTGTTGCTGCAAAGAGGGTTGAGGATCTTGCAACTGTACTGAACTGCAAGGTCTCTGACGTACTGAACTCTGATCAGGTCTTGAATTCAAAGTCTGTGAATTACTATTTGCACTTTGGTTCCACTGCTTTCTGCTTCTTTCTTTAGAGGTGCGCTGGGTGGATCTCTGACAGCGTTTCTTCTTCTGGGCCTGCTCTGCACGAAAGGTCTCCCACTGTTCATGAGTCCAATTAGCATCCAGTTCACAAGGGGAGTCTTCAGAGCACCGACGGTGTTTGGGGCACTCTAAATGCTTATCAGATATGGAGAGAAAATGGCTGCATATGCTGCATCGACCTTGCACCTTGGACTTGCCTTTATCGGAGTTGTGTCCAGTCATAATGACAACTGTGTGTTACAATGTCTATAAGAAAGCCATCCTGAAAAGACAGAAAGGAATAAGTCAAATTGTATTCATATGGCAGACTAATATAAAAATGAAAGACAATACTACAAAAATGCTTGTGGGTGCTGTTCCAATATTGCATGGGAACTTTCCCTTTGCTTCTGTTATTTCACTTCATGTTCAGGAGTCCAGTTTTTGTGATTCTTTCAATACCCAAGTAATGATCTTACATTTAGTATATAGGAAAGACATTGTTATGTACACACCTACTGGGCTTGGTTCAGAATACATACTCTCTGGCTATTATATTTGCATTATTAAACTTAAAGGTGCATTTAGAAATTCCAGCACCACCTACTGTTTTATCCAGTGTTCAGTAGATATCCTTGAGAAAAGCATATTCACAAAATTTGAGTTGATTCTGATCGTGCGGTTTTGTGTTATGGGCAATTGCTTGTTTCCCACAGTCCCATAGGCCATTGTGCTGTAAATTGTGCTGAAAATATAAAATTCAGAATTTCTTTACATTTATATGACCAAATTTAATTGCACGTAAGATTACATGCACATGGATTACTAATGGGTCTAGAGCCGGGAGTTACCATTTAATTTTCTATCCATGTACACAAACACTATTATCAAAGGGTTGGAGAATTTTACAGTTGGGGCTAAAATGAGGATCTCTTCTTGAAGTTTGGTTACGGTTTAAAGATGGTTTTCTACAGTTTCAAGGATGCTGAATCAGAATTTTTGAGTCCAACTTGCATAAGCTAAAACAATTTGCAAACACGCATGTGCACCTTAAATGTGCGCACCCCAAAACACTTGCAAACACATGTGCGCACCCAAAAACACTTGCAAACGTGCGCGCATACCTCAAACACTTGCAAACTGGTGAAACCATGAGTTCATATATTATATTCTTTTCATGCTTGGACGATCTGGAAGACAAACTGTAATGTACATGTATGTTCAACATCAGGCTAAAACAGATGGGGCATTAGGGTTAATTTATCTATTTTCTTTTGTTTTAATTTGGATTATTTTTGTATTATCATCACATAGTAACACGTCACAGGGGCTTTCTACCAAAAACGGCTGAGATCGAGTCAATGAGAATCAACACATAAGTGTCTCCTGATGTACGAGAGTCAATCAGAGTCATTTGGTGACTGTCGGACGTTTTCAACGCAGAGGAATAACTTGCGGAAAATCGTTAACGGCCGAAAGTCAATAGAAATTGTTGTGTGTTTTGCCGGCAAAGCGGCCGAAAATCAACCAGAATCAGTTGGTTTTTAACATCTTCTGCCAGGAAAGCGTCCGAAAGTCAATCAAAAGCAATGACCGGAATTTACGCTCTACTTCCGGGTGTGCAAATTTGACCTTGACACATACTAAATTCGGATAGCCCAGCACTAAGTCCTCTGGTCGGGTGAATCCCCACCTTTGTGGACTTCGTGATGTGCATGGTTTGATGCAATGGCGATGTTAAATTCCTGTTTACGTGCGTGGACGTCTCAAGTCAATCAGAAGTAAATGGTTTTTCAACACCTGCGGAGAAGACGGCCGAAAGTCAATCAGAAGCAATGGGGTGTTTTACGGAAAAACGGCCGAGAGTCAATCAGAATCATTTCAGGTAAATATAGTTCTTGACGTCTGAGAGTCAATTAGAATCAATTGCGCCCCTTGATTGCTTTTCAATGACTCTCAGATGGGTTAGGGTTAAAGTGGACGAAATGAGCGCGCTATGTTTAGCATTTTTTTATTGTTTTTTAGGAAAATCATTACAAATTTCAAATCGGGCACCATAAAAAACACCCATATTCACTCACTTTTAATTAAAAATGCAAATATATGCCAAAAAATATCTAAAAACAAAATTGGCCACGGATAAGAAATACCGCACGCGCTAAGAGGCGGTGTAACCATGTAGCTACTACGCGACAGTGCAGACGGCCGCTGTGTGTACACTATCCGTTTATGTGGCCAAGCCTGGAAAAAGTGCAGGAACTGGGACCTGGTTCCCGGGAAATTTTCCTATTTGGAGGGAAATGATGCAATCTTGGAGGGAACCCGGGAAATTTGGCATTTTTTTCCAGCCCTGTATGCGGCAAAAATACACGGAATCCTGGCCTACGAGTGTACGTCTAGTGGGTAGGTAAGACCCCATAAAAATATTTTTGATTCACGTCCCTGCCCGCCAGGGCCGTAAGCAGGATTTATTTTGGGGGGTGCGGATCTTTGAAAAAGTGGACCTTCTTTTAGAAAAAGTGGCACTTTTTTCGAAAAGTGCACCATCATGACCTAACCCCCTTTGAAATGGTTCCTTGTTTGGACTCTTTTTTAACATTTTTTATCACCAAAAAGTGAAATTTCTTGTCAAAATTTCTCTTACTTTTGAACCGCCCGCATCAAGATTTTTTTATAAAATTTCCTTCAAGAAATGAATCTTATTCTCATCATTTTGACCAAGAACATTTCCTAAGCAATCGATCTCTGTGACCAAAGTTTTATCAAAATTATCATTATCAAACAGTGGAAAAATGATAGTTTCTAAGGTCACTTTTCTCCCAACTTTTTACTTTTCTCCCGACACTTTTCTCCCGAATTTTAGCCAAAGTCGCATTTGATTTATTACCCAAGTGGGCAAAATATACCACAACAAAGGCATAGACATCTCATGGAAGTTAGTACCCCAGGCCAAGTACCACATTTTATTGAAAGGATTTTTGTATTTCTGGTTGATGCACGGGAGTCACTCTTTTGAGTTGCCAGCCTGTTTACAATCGTTAGAAAATGTGAAAATACGCAAAATTCTGTGTTTAAAACCGTTCCCGACATCGTTAGCGGATCCAATTTAAAATGTCGTCACATGATTTTTTTCAAAATAGTGTTGCCAAATTGAATAAATTATATTTTACTAAATTTAAGTGATTTTAAAGGGATTTTCACATGCTGAATTTTAAGATTGAGTCATTTTGTCATTAAGGTGAAAATTCTTCCTATGAACAAGCTATTGGGAAAAAAGCTTACACACCACTCCATTCAATGCCCCAGGGTGCTCTCCTGGTTCTTTCAGGGGTGGATCAAAACAAAAATAGTGAACATATTGACAAATCTACATGACATTGTATATTTTAATTTTCTTATACATTGTAGTACAATTGGAATGCAGTTGCCTTAGAAGGTGCAGGTAATAGGACATTTCCCCAGCAATAGGTCCAAATAAATCGCAGGCCATATGGCATGCTATACATGTACACTGCAAGGTTTGAATTTCCCAAAATATAATAAACCCTGATTAGGTGGCACTTCTACAGCAAAATGAGCAAATGTTATAGTTCGATCGAGGTCTAAAAAAAAAAAGTCCTCCTCATGAGTTTGAATAAGTCTCGGATAGTGAATCATAAAATATTGTTATGGGGGCCGAAATCCGGGTCTACTGGTGGTAGATGCGTGGTAACTACTTAGTTCTGCTAAGGCATAAACTTCACAGTTTAACATGTTGGTACCTGTGTAATTACTTTTCATTTACCTACCTCAACTTTGTCGATCCCAAATTCCCTCCAAATGTACAATATTTGGCCAATGCATCTAATATGCCCTGTATATGGAAAAAGCACAAGGAGCTTTAATGTGACTTCATGTATTGCACATTGACACTGCTTGTCAAGCTGTGTTTTATTCCATATGCTGGGGCGTATAAAGACCTTGGCTCGATATTTCCTTCTTTTCTGGATCAAACACAACTTGAGACCATATATGATAGACGATTCTGAAGTGATAGCGCCACCCAGCTGCAATTTCGATGAGCTCCTAATTTATGCAGTATGACGTACTGATCAGGGATGACGTTAGCGTAAATTCCAGCCCCACGTATGGCCGCCTATCAATGAGCTGTTGATTTCATGCAGTATGTCTCCACTCTTGTGATCGAGTAGCCTACACGATTATTAGGATTCCCGTACGGACCCTCTTAAGCCCATGATTGGCAAAATTTAGACCCAAGATTAGGTGTTGCGCATGCTCACGAGCAGATAGAAATCGCTCGCTGTGGCTAGGGTCTAAAAAGGTCATGGTATTAAATCAACTACCGGATCAGAGATCACATTCGTACATGCCGCTTATAAACAAGTCCTGCATGAACAGGGATTGTTTTGCCAGAAAATAGATTTATGCTGTTTATATAGTAACCAGGGAACATATTGAGCTCTTTGGTGAAATGCTTTTGAAATTTGGTTCAAGGCAGTGTGAAAAAAATTAGCTTCTTTGAATGGCTGTTAAAGTATACACGGAAATAGCATAACTCCACATCGTTAACCCTAACACGACACCGGGAAATGAGGTGCAACGAAAACGTGGTACCGGTCGGAAAATGTTCACGTTGCATCTCGGCCGTCAACAACTATTTTTTGTCGCGCAAATGACTCTCATTGCACCTCATTGCACCTGGGACGTCTTCCCGGAAAATGACGGCGATGTCCTTGATGCATTGAGGCATCTTTCCAGAAAATGACGCGATGTTCCTCGTTGTATCTGGGACTTCTTTCCGGAAAATATGCGATGTTCCTTGTTGCATCTGGGACGTCATTCCGGGAAAATGACGCGATGTTCCTTGTTGCATCTGGGACGTCATTCCGGGAAAATGACGCGATGTTCCTTGTTGCATCTGGGACGTCATTCCGGGAAAATGACGCGATGTTCCTTGTTGCATCTGGGACGTCATTCCGGGAAAATGACGCGATGTTCCTCGTTGAATCTGGGACGTCTTCCGGGAAAATGACGCGATGTTCCTCGTTGCACTCGGGACGTCTTCCGGGAAAATGACGCGATGTCCTTCGTTGCATTTGGGCCGTTAACGACTGTATGCTACTTGTGTGCCGGGAAAAACGTCCGAGATGCAATTAAACGCAATTGTTTCTCATTGATCTTGGGCCGTTAAAAATAAAAATAGATTGCATTCTCGTTGCATCTGCGGCGCTGGTTCGGCAAAACCACCCGGTCCGGCGTTAGGGTTAATGACCACATGTTAAAACAAAACTAGCAGAACTACATGCAGGTAACTACCATGAAGAAATTGGCCGTGGACAACACAATGAATGGAAGATTCCGTCTTTGAACACTGTCGCTTTCCTTGTTCTGCAATTCTCTGAAATCGGGAAGTCGTATCCGGGATGGCATACCCCGGGGGGAAACTGAGGATGAAATTTGGCGCCCGTGGAAATTGAAAATGGCGCGGCATTCCATGTCTTCTTGTATATGACATACATACACTAATTTTAAAAATCTGTGTCGGCATATGGACAATTTTGTCAGCGATTCCCCCTCCCCCTCCACTGGGAACGCCGATGCAGTGATAAAATAACAGGTCCACTTTCCAATCCAACATAGCTTTATTAAATTCAACAGACGCCAACTCAACGCCGAACAAGCCTGGATCAAAATGAACGTGGTCGACGTAGATTTAGTTGTTCATGAATGAATGCAGCTGTATTCTCCTTGGTTTTGCGTTAGCCCATCTTTAGCTCAATTTGAGTTTTTTTTAATAATAATAATAATAAATAAGCAATTTCTTTCCCCCCCCCTTTTTATAGGAGCCCTTTGTTTGACTTTTTACGTACCCTTTCCGTTGTTGACGCCATTTTTATATTAAATTCCTCTTTTTTAGATTTACATTTTTGTACCCCTTAAATTTTTTTCAACCCCTTTACTTCTTTTCTGTTTTTGACGGCCTTTTTGTTTCTATATCCCCTTTCCCTGCCATTTTCAGTGATGTTTTCGCGCCCCTTTACCATTTTTCCAACCTTTTGATGCCCTTATCTATATTATTCCCCTTTAAAACTCAATTTCCTTTGCTATTCTTTGGTCAGTATCCTGAAACTATTTTAAACCACTTTCAGGTTTTTTTCGCCAGTTTTTGACGCCTTATGTTTCATAGACTCCAATTTCCTTTGCATATTAGAGCACTTATTCTTATTTTCTGAACCTTTATGCCTTTACTTTTGACGCCCGTATTTTTCTTATGTCAGGCTCTTTTCTTTAATCTTAATTTGTTCATTTTTTTTTTTTTTTTTTTTTTTTTTTTTAAGTTAATTGTTTCTTTCTCATTTTGATGCACCTTTTTGGTTTGTATTAGTTCATTTTCTTCAATTTATGTCACAGATTCCAGATGTCCCTTTCTAATTTATCCCATTTCTTGCCCAATTGCGCTATTAGCCTTTACCCTTACAGTGCCATCCTTTTCGCCATAAGTCTTTATATCTCTTTAAAATTGTTTAATGTCCCTTCCACGTTTAAGTTCCATTTCCTCCCATTCATATCTCTAATTTTTTTTCTTTCCTTACCGTTCCTTACCTTCCTTCCCTTTCCTTTCCTTCTTTTTTCCCCTTTACTTTCCCCCTTTTCGATTCCTGTGTCCTTCTTTTTCTCTTTTCCTTCTTTTGGCGCCCCCCTTTGCCAACCGGGGGGGGCAGGCGCCCTTGGCCAACTGGGGGGCAAGCGCCCCCCCCCAAAGGTCCCCAAATACGCACTGGAACTAATGAGAATTTCTACAGACATACCTCCCTTTACGTTATTTCTGTAAATTTCAATTATTGACTTCTTTCATCCTTTCATTTCAATGTTCATCTATGTTTTTAGGTAAACATGTTTCCTATTGCCGTTATAATGAACATTGAGGATTATTACCGACTTAAAAAGTGAAATTGTTATCTCTCATCAAGTTCACGATAATGATTTACGAATGAATGATGTGATAGAAAGTAGGCTAGTGCAAGTTGGTATTATCTGGTACGAAAATACACAAATTCTGGTTTTCTCGCAGCATAGCCTAGGGCCCTTTCACTTGATCGAGAAACTCTCTCTGTTCAAAACGCACCAGTTGATGGATAGAGACACAGAGAAGAGAGGTTTAAAATTCGGGCGGCCCTGCATTGCAGAAAAAATCGACGATGGACTTTGAAATTACTAGTTTCTCGCCAGTCGACTGCATTGCAAGACTAGAGCTTCCAGATCGGATAACTTTTCACTGAGGATGCAGTTGCTTAAGCCAGGATTAACCGGTCATGTTGTGGTTTAACGTTCCGCCCATTTCTGTACCTTAAGGTGATTTTGTGATTTCAGGAGTTCTGTTTCTATAGATCACTAGATATCCTTGAGAAAAGCTTCTTCGCAAAATTTGAACTGATCCCGATATTGCCAGTTTTGTGGTATGAGCAATTGATGGTTTACACTGATCACATAGGCCACTGTGCGTAATTTCTGTCCGTTCCGGACAGAAATACAAAATTGCGAATTTCTTTACAGATGCGACCGAATTTGCAACGTAAGATGGGCACACATGGGCTTAATTAAGGCTACGGTTCAGTGATATAAAAATCTCAACATCATTTTGGTTAGTCGGGGGGATGAGGCTGTGGATAGCGAAATGCCCCTGCTGAGGTAAGGATGCCAAGAACTAGGGAATTTCCCCCATCACACACTGCACATCATCACTGACTTAACCATTCTTAATAAAAACCATTAATCATGTTATTGTAACCTAGCCTAGAACTTATTTCCCAAATCATCTGAGAAACGGTATTACTGCTTACTGCTTACTGCTGCTCGTCACAACGCCTTGCAAGAAACAAAGCAATATCAGTGAGTAGGCCTACCAGCAGAAGCGAGACTTGTGCTGCTAACAGTTGGTCTATGTTCATTATCCGTGATGTGACCTCTCACCGCTGAGTGAGTACGGGATTTGCGATTTTGCAAGGGGGGGATAGGACGATCTACTCGATTTGGGCACTGTGGGATTTTCCCAAACACTTCCAAACCCCGGGGGGAGGACGCCTGATATTCGCTAAATAGAGTTGGGATTTTGGGGTGTTTGCCGGAGCCTGTTTTTTGCCCCTATGGAAAAATACCTAAATCGGGCATTAATATGCCTAATTGATTACACCAAAACCGCGTGATGAATTCTTCATGGTTACCTATGGTCAAGAAGGACACATCATTTTAATCCAGATTGTTCTGCGTTTCTGAGAACTTTTAGTTCGTAGAAGAAATTTGCTAGGTGCGCGTGAAAATGATCTCAAAGTTGCAGCGCTTGCAAAATAAGTCTGCGAGGCTCGTTTTTAGCTGTGGTAGGGATCAGTCCTCGGTTCCATTGTTGAAAGCTCTCCAATGGCTACCAGTTAAAGCAGGAACTGGCACATTTCCACAAATATGAAATTTCTTCAATGTGCTCTCAAATGATAGTCTAGGCCATTGGAAAGACGAGGATATATTTTACACATAAAAAAACCATACCCCAAAACAGGATAGGGACATGATATGAGGATAAAGGCATCCAGGGTAAATTTGGAGGCCACCTTTAAAGTTTTCATAAACTTTCAATCAACAAATGTGTATATAACATGAATCTTTTGGACTCGTACTCACTGCTATTAAAACCACAAAGGGTTCTTATAGACCGGTCAAACAGTGTGAAACATCGTGAGAAACATGCATACGAGTGTGCGTTTGGGGTTACAAGCCATTTCGTAGCTTGCTGAATTAAACGTCGCAGGCGACGTTAAATTATAAAATCGTTTGTTAACCCATAAGGAAGTTTGATTAGGTCTTAATCAGTTCGGGTGAGGGCTTTGTATATAAAAAGCTTTACAACCATTCAAAATATGATTTTGAAAAATCTGAGGGCGCACTATTTTGCAAATGTGCCAGTGGTTCTTAAAAGAGAATCAACATTAGATCTTGTTGTATGTTTGTAATGTCTCTATCTGTAGTCCCAATACCTCACTGAGCTCTTCATTGCAAAGAAGTCTAGATCCACATGCATTCAGAAACCGATTGTGTTCCTGGTCTGATCTCACTCGCCTCTTTATTCCTAAATCTCCCAGAAGGCTGGCGATTCCCGTTATGAAATGTGCGCCTCGGTTATGATCAGCATCCTGTTAATCTCAGCGAGGCAGAGCGTGGTTCCTGTCTCACGCAGATACTTAAAAATTATTCCTTCATATTGATTGAGTGTTTTTCCTCATGTTAGTGCTTTTGTTTTTGCTTGTTGTATTATTACTTAGTTTCGTTTGTATATGTCACTTTGTTAGGCGCTACTGTTATCCGTAGAGTGCTCATATAAAAATGCTTGGTAATACTAATAATAATAAAATTGGAGGAAAGAAAAGCATTTGAAATTCAATTTTCTGCCATTCAAATACCGCCTGGCCTAGAACGTTATTTATTCAAATTTAGTCTCATTATCATGTACTTGGGTCCATACACGCTATGGACTGCCACGAGGTACGAGGACCACGCGAACGCAAACGCGCGCAGCCAACACAAACCGTAAGGGCCTACCCGACGTATTGGACCAGGGACCTGGCTCATGGTGTGGACCACATTTTGATCAAATTTCCTTTTCAAGACCTGATTTGTCATAGTTGAATAGCATGTTCGTGAACGTAACGAATAATGAATAAATAAAATAACACAAAATGAATCGTTTTAGGGTGTGACGTTGCAGCGAAACCGTGTTCGCACAGAAAAATGGACGGTTATTAGATTTCTCGTGAGCCTTTCTTTAACTTCTATATACATTGTTTACTGGGTATTATTTGAGGTAATTTTCCGTATTGCGTACGTGTTGTTACAACAGGGAGGCCAAATTAAATCACGACATTCCCTGATCCGACCTCCACCCCCACCCCCCGCCAGATGGTGATGCCGATTGGAATTCGTGTTGCTGTTAAGTGGCATGTCCTACCCGAGAGGACTGATTATAGGTGGCGTTATAATTGATGAAACCACTGACCGCGGAGGTTTAAGGGGGGGCTGCGTGACTCATTATGTCCAGAATTGTCACATGGCACAAAACACGTGACTTTGCACCACGATGGTATTTTGCACTGTTGTGTCGGGAAACGAATAAAAAATGTAAGTGTATAGTTGCCGTTAAACGAGTTATCTACGATCGAAAAGAAAAGCCACCATGCGTGGGCTTTCCCATATGACATAAATTGCAAGAGAACAAAGAGTCGCCTGCATGTGTTAACAATCGTACCAGTTACAGAAAAAACCCTCTGTATGCAAGAAACAACATTGGACATAGTATGTAACTGGACAGGCTTGAACTTACAACACCACAGTCAACACTAATAACTTATAGCGGTATGCATATGAGGCGGGCATGCTATTCTACCAAGGGCTGAGTTCACTAGCTTGGATGTGTGAACATGTAACGAAAGTGAATATGCATGTTCTGGGGATCATAACTCATACTAAAAACAGGTGGTGTATTTTGCTCATATACTGGTGATTGGAAGTGTATTGAATTGCGCCAGGGAATTGAGATTTATCGTCATGTCCCTAAAATTCTCCTTTTTGGACTTTGGCATTTCAACACAAAAAAGAGGCTTTATGTCAAGATTTCTCTAAAATTAGGACCTGTTTTCTCCAAAAACCAATTAGCAAAAAGTGGACCTTTTGACCCCATTTGTGGATAATCATCACATTTTGTGTTGTGCAAAAACCAAACCCACACCTATTGATTTAGTGTACACAACTTTAGCTTCATCCGTGGGGGCAACAGCGGGGGGGCGGGCAGGGGGACAATTTGCGCCCACATAATATTTTTTCTTGCCACCAGTCCCCCCACCCCCCACCCGGCCAGAAGAAAAAATGACGGATTATTGGCAAAAATCAGCGATCTCCAAACTTGGGAAAAGATAAGCGATTTTTGGCCAAACATTTGGAAGTTGTCGGGCCAAAAATTGGAAGGTGGAAGTTTCCCCAAAAATAACTTCCTCCCACGGTTTTCCCCAGAAAAATTGAAGTCTGGTGCTGCCACTAACGCTCATGGGGCTCCCCTTGCCGAAATCCGAATAAATTTTATTTTGGGGAG